>WKFP01013267.1:78416-113403 GCA_011057875.1 Pterocles orientalis | reverse complement strand
ATTCTAGACAGAAATATCAAGGAGATAAGGAACTGTCTACAGATATTTTGAGGCAGTTGGTTTTGGTTTTCAAGGAAACATTAGCTCTCTGAAGCTTTTGCTTTTGAAAGGTAGGTAAAAATGGTTTTTTGTTAGTGAGAGCAGAACAAAAGTAACTGATTTAAAGACCTATAAAGCAAATGAATTACACGTAATTTTACATCTTGTTTTACTGCTGTAAATTATATTTTAAGAATAGACTGCTGAACCATCTTTGTCTCGGTTTCTGAACATGGACTAGATAACCAAGTATTAATGTAGACTTCTCTTTCTAGAGAGAAAAAAAAATTCTTTTTGTTTTCTCTGCTATTTAGCTCATTCAAGATCTGGGGAAAGAATGTCTCTTGTGTTGTACAGAGTTTGTAGTCACAAGCAAAGTTTTTATTCCCTTGTTTCTCTACCAAAGCTCAAAGAGACACTTAAATGCCAAAAAAGTCCAAGTTTTTGCAAGTAATTCTGTTTATAATGCAGTCTAGCATGTCCTGTTGTGGCATGTAAGGTGGAATGATTTTTCCAATAGAATTGGATTAATTGTATCTCTCTTGCTTTACTATACCTGTTTGTCATCATTAGTACCTTCGTGATACAGCCTTCACTGAAATTCTTACCTTCAAAACCAGTCAACAAACAATTTCTCAGACTCATGGAGGAAACTGAGTTCACATCTGCTCCAGGAATGATCAAAGTCACTGCTGTTGCAAACAGATCTTTTGATATGACTAGATATCTTTTTTTAAAAGGCGAAGGGGACAGTAATGTAGTAAAGGGAACAATTGGGATGCTTATTTTGCTTATGAATAAATATAGGAAACTGTCTGAGTGTTGATCACCTGTTTGAAATTGACAATTGTGTTAGAGAAGATTTCTGAAATAGTGAATTTGATTATTTGTGTCCCAACAAAAAAAATCATCCTGCACTTGGACACCAGCCTCAAAAAAAAAAAAAAAAAAAAAAAAAAAAAACTCTGCACTTGGGTTCCTATGGAGAAAGAGAATGAAGCCAATCTAAAAGATATGAGACAAGCAGAAGAGAAGTACCAGTCATGTTGATTCATTGCACGTCAGATTTCTAAACTAATCTTTGAAACAACTTTTGCTTTTATTTTTTTTTTTGGCTTAAGCTAATAGGATGAAAATATCCTCAGATCATATCATTTCTTTTCCAATTTCACATAGTTGCAAATCCTTTATTAGAGATCCACGACCTTCAACACTCCAGTAAATATTTTTTGTTCTTTTAATTTTGCCTTACAGCAGATACTTAGTTTGGTGTCAGTCACCACTACATAGGGCATGATGATTAGCTCCTAATTGGTTAATAAGGAATGTACAGATTGGGAGTTTTCATTTGCATTAAAACGGTCAGTACCGTTTTCAGCCTACCTGGAGGAAGAATTTTGGTAGTCTCCTACTTGTCACCCAGATACAGTTCTTATCTGCAAAAGCAGAGATGCAAATACAGTCAAAAAAAAAAAAGTAATAATGCAAGATGCCTGGAGACAGTCATCTGAAGCAGGTGTGAGTTTGCTTTTTTTCTAGTATTCCAGTGTGTGGAACTGTCCCAATTAAGTGACAGCATACCCCAGCTTCTTACTGCTTTGGTCTGACAAAAAGTTGCTTCTCAGGGTGCTGTTTCTAGGTGGATCCTGAAACTAGTATCTCCTGAAACAAACCCTTATTCTTTTTATTCAGAAGTAATATTCTGAGCAGAAACCTAATGAGACTGAAGACTGATTTGTTCAGTGATTGCTCTGAGAGAGTGGTAATGGCAATGAAGCCTGAGGCTATGCGAATGGACTGGAACCGGTATTTTTTTATGTTTGAAACACAACAGCAGGGAGTCAAATTTACATGGTTTTTTAAAAGTAGAATGCAGGACAAATATGGGTAAGTGCTGAATTTCTGGCACATCCTCATGAGTTCTTCTAATAAACACTAAGCAAAGGACAGCTTTTCCCTAGGCTGTAAGTATTGTTCTGGGGGAGGGGGCTGTTTCTTCAAGGTGTTTGTTTATTAGTGGGTTTTTTCTCACTCCAGCAGATCTGTGTATTTCATAGAAATGGTTGTGCTTTATTAACCTTTTTTCTATTGTAACACACACCTCTGGAAAAAAACCCTTTTCTAGAGGCCTGTTCTCTCAGATTATTGTTTTAGGACTTGTATGAAATGTGAAGCAATCCTCAAGTCTCTTGTTTTCATATGCTGGGATGACAACTTAATTTCAACGAGAAGTGCATTCTGGATACAAATATACAGTAAACACTGAAACGTTGTTTTCCAGCAGCACTTTGAGGAATCTCTAGAGGGAAATGGCTTTCAGGAATTAGACTGACTGAACTGCTTCAGTAAATCTTTGTTTGTGTCTCCTAAAAAGGTAATGGTCATTCGAATCACACACAGATGTATCTGATACGTGCTGCAGGCAATAATGTGGAGTGTAAACAGACCTTTTTGGCCAATTATAAAATGCAAGTGCCTCAGTTCATTTTCTTCATAATCAAACAGAATTCTTGGGCTGAGGAATTTAAAGAGTTTACATTGGTGTTGTTTGACTGCTTAATATATTTTTTAAAAAAAATCAACAGATACACCTTTCTTTGCTACACTGGCAGGAAAAACAGGAAATCTGGAAGATACGTACGAAATAATTCAAAAGAGAATCTGCAAATGTTTTAAGCTGTTCATGAACTAGATTTTAGTATGCTTTGAGATCCCAGATGAATAGGATTATTTTAGACCCAAGTCTTGAGGCAAGAGCAGAGTCCATGCTGTGTTTAGATTGCTGCATTACAATAATCACAGGTGCAATTACACAGGCTGAGACTAGCAGAGGATCCCACTGTCTATTTGTTGAGTAGAGTCAAATGTTGGGATTATACTGAAGGGATTGCCCAGAAATGTCTGGGAGGTGAACAAATGAGCGTTAACACTAGACATATAGATGGCTGTGTGTACATGCAGCAAAGGATTGCAGAGAAAGGGAGAGATGGTGGAAATAGTTCTGAAGAAGGAAAAATAAAAGGAATGTACTGGGAATGTTACAGTGAACTGTTTTACAAGCTGTTTGACAACTGGAGATCAGTAGGGGTCCAGAATCTACCTGCCTGCTGGTTCCTGCTGCTCTTCTCAGGGTGAGGTCTGTGTCGGCTACAAAACCTAGATTCTAATAATGGAGGAGACTACAAGAATTATATTCAAGATCATAGAGGTAGGGAAAAATGCATGGGAATTTTTTATATTAAATATGTAACTGGAAGTAAAAAAGAGTTCTGGAAGATATTTAAAAATATAATGTAGACTCAAGATAGTTTTACCTTAATATATTTAAATAATACATATTTTTTTCTATGAACTGCTGTAAAGAAGTCAGCCAAATGTAAAGACTAGGAAGGAGGGGGAACTAAAGCTAGGTTTCAAAGTAGAAAGATTAAACATATCTCAATATGCTCACTGTAATTTTCAAAATTTAATAACAGATCAAGTTTGTTCTTTTCCTGTTTAAATGGATCTGTTTTGTGCCTTACTTGGTTACAACTCCTTCACTGAGAGCAGTTTAGGACCATGTAGTTGAAGTGTTGTCACCTTTAGGTGATTTTCTGCCTCCCACATGCTTCTGTTATGGCTCTAAACATTGCTTCCACACTGCAGCAGTACCCACCTCTGTCATTGGTTTATTTTCCTAGTTCTAATTTGGTATTACTTTTAATCGTCTTGCATTTTATGTCTTTGTTTAATATTTTAGAATTAGTGTCTACTATGTAATTTCAGCTTTGTGTCATTAAAACTCTTGTTTTTCTCTCAGCAAGTCTGCTCTGCAATTACAGAATGTGCACAAAACTGTTCTTGTGGTCAAATATAGGCCTCCTTTTTCTCTAGTAAAAATAAGGTTCAGAACAGTCTGTGAAGCACATGCCCAATACTGTGTTGTGGAACCTAGGGGAACTGAAAGGCCATTTGATCAGTTAATACAAATTTCTTATGTGGTTCTCTGCTTACGGACTACAATCAAGACAAAGAGACTCATGAACTCCCTCTCTGACTCCCCCCCCCCCTTTCCTCTGCCCCAAGGAAGGATGCATCTTCTGCAGGAAAGAAAAAAAAAAAAGCTCTGGATCTCCTTAGTCTCATAACTTTAACATCTGCTTCTTAACAAATGGCTTGCAGTGGAGCTTCTGGATCACTGTACTCAGGCAAAAGCCATCTGTTAATTTTATTCCACAAACACCTGTAACAGAGGAATTACTTAGGGCCATGTGTACTGTCCTACCTCCACTGAAGTCAAGCAAGAAGGCTGTTTTCGCTTTATACAAGCGACCCAAGAACTGCATAGTTTCCTTCTCAGCTACTTCCCTTCATGTGCTTTCGAAGGCAGGTGGACATTGTAACTCTCTGAACATAAAAAGTCAGTAGCTTGCCTTTTGGTCTAGTGGTGAATCAGTGTCAGAATCTAGATTTCCTGACAATTGCTCATCTCTGGCCACTGACACAGTTTATGTTCTGTCTGGCAAAATGGGATAATTTTGCAATACATCTACCCCTCATTTTTCTTCTCCCAAGAAAACAGGGTTACCACCGCTGGTTTCAGTCACGTTCTCCATCCCATAGGATGTCCAATGTATCGGGTAATAGGCATTATTTTCACAGTGATTATCTGTAATTAGACTGTTCACATGGTTAGCCGCTACACAAAGAGTGTGTTCACAAAGCAAGGCTGCCTGAGAGAAGACACAGGAGGCATTGAAAAAACTGAAGTTTTTGGTGTGTTTCTGACAATACTTAAAATCCAGGAAGACTTAATTTCCAGCTTCCATAGTCCACTTTTTTTCTTGTCCTGTGACCCACTTGATTCAGTCAATGTCTCATTTTATATCTAAGATCTCTTCTTCAAATCATATGTACCTACAGCCCAGTCAGGAAAAGGAAAGATGCCTCTTCCTGCTACATCCCAGAAATCTTTTTTTTCCTGTGCGGACTCTTTTATTTCACTCTGATTCCTACATTAGAAACAGATGTAATCTGTGTTCATTCAATGGGTGTTTGCACATCTTAGTTTTATTTTCCAAGGAAAGAGGCTTTACACAAATATGTCATGTACAACTGCTGGCTTGTCCGACTCAAATCTGATAACCAAATTCTTCTGTTTTCAAACAATTTAGGAAAGAGGGAGCAGGGAGAAAAAAATGGGATAACAGAAAAAAAATTAAATGCTTAGGATTTTGTGAAAATGGGTATCCGGAGAGAGATTGAAGTTCTTTGAATATGTGGTTGTGCAAAAGTGATGGACTGGAGGATTTATCTTGGAACCAAGTGGATAGTGACCACTTTTACCTAGTGGACCACTTTTACCTTGATGGTTGGGGTTTGGGGTTTTATTTCTGTTTTTTTGTGAAATGTTCCCAAGTAACGTTGTTTTATTTTTTTTCCTTTATTCTGTGTGAACATGTCTTATTTCTGGGTTCTTTGGACCTGAGAATGTAAGTTAAGGCCTTGATATACTTTGAAAGGGAAGTTTGTTTTTTTTTTTATTTGACTGGTAACTCAAAGGTTTGCAAGTCTGATAAGACTGTTGGTTTGTTTGGGTTTTTTATAACACCTGTCCCCTCCCAAGAAAAAAAACAAAACAGCCATTGTCCCTTGATCCAGGAACACGTTACTGACAGGTGCACTGGAGCCATTGAGCAATCAAGAGTCAAGATCCACTTTCCAATCTTTAGTGTGGTTCTGTACAGAAAGGGGTGCTAGGACTTCACATCAACATGTAAGGTCTCTCCCCAGGAGCGTGATTTTTACCATGCTGATTAACCTTAAAGTGACTCATCTTTTTTGACATTAGCTCATTCTTGTAATTTCCTGTATTATCTTGCTGTGTCTTCCTCACCCAGGGGTACACAGTACTGCTTTAGCTGCAGAATTTTTCTTTTGTTTCACACAGTTGCTCATTTGCCCTTCTTTGGGGGTACAAGAACCTTGAACAATTAATGAGTCATGCCACTTCACAAGAGGTTTGTTGTCTTTTTTTATTCTGTTATGAAAACTTTGTATGCACAAGTGTGTCTGGGGGAATGTCTGTTTTGATGGATTCACTACAGTGTATACCCTTAGCGTGTTAACCTAACCTCATGTCTTTTATAGTGTTACGTTTTGCTTTCAGGGCTGAGTGCACCAAACATGTTTTTTCCCCATTTGTAGCTTTTAAGGTCCCGCTTCTGTAATGCTAATGATACACTCTGCTTCCAGTAAGGAGAGGTTAAAGGTTTGTCTTGAACATGCTCCCGTGTCAGGAAACACAATTCTGGCTAGAGCTTCAGAGCACTCTTCACCAATGAATAAATGTGACATGCAGGGTGAAATTTTGAACTCCATTGGGTCATTAATTGAGCTGTTAATCTTAGAAGAATCAAGAGTTCGTGACTGGTATCACACTTTCTTATACTTGTGTCACATATGCTTCAAGACACAACCTTTATTTTCATTTGCTAACTCCAAAAGGAAAAAAAAAATCTTCCACTATTGCTTGTCAACTCAAGTGAGGCAAATATGCTGCATTCTTAATGTCTTCCTTTTTTCTTGCTAATAGTTACTGAGGTTTGCCTTTCAATCAGTAAACACAAGACTTCTGATTGCCTCCACTTCTCCTGAAAGGGATCTTTAAAGAAGCAGAATAGAGCAAGCTAGGACAACAACAACAGAAGGACAAAATGGAAGTAGCAAACTTGGGGCCATATATTGGTCTAGAAGTTTGTCCATCTCTCTCCCTCCAAGTCACCAATGCAGTTTGAAATTACTATAGTAGCAGAAATGGGATTGGAATGAAAGCAAAGGATTGCTTTAATTTCCCTTGTGAACCAAATTTCTTGGTTGAAAGTAACTGACTTTCAGACAATGTTCCATCTGAAAAGCATCAAATCAAGAACTGCAGAACTAACAAGGCTTCTGAATAATACTAAGATGAAATCTTTCCACGTCTCTCTTTATTTGTGTTATGCCAGGATGGTAATATTCTGTATTGTAGCCTATTTCATTTAAAAATATAGTGCCTGAATACTCTGTCCCCTGTACACAAAAGCAAGTGGAAAATACTCATGTTTATTACCAGTTAAAAAATACCACATCATAGCTCCCTATTATTGCTGAAATATTAAATGACAGCTTAAAAAAAAACCCAGGGCATGCAAGTCAGTTCTCCAGGACTGTCTCTCCTTGATAAGCAAACAGGATTTTACTGTAAATTGTTGAATGCTTAATCCTTCCTGTTATATATTATACTCTCTACGTTTGTTAGGGATGAAAAGGAGAAATGCATCCTGTTTGGATTTGGAATACAGATTGCGATGTTTCATTAGTAAAGTTCAATAATGCTGATTATCTTAAATAGATGCCATGGAACAGAGTAGGTAGTCATCTAAATCGCTGATGCCAGATCCTAGGTTTGTTTTTTGTGTTCTTCCAGCTAATGGGGCTATATGCAACCTACTTCCACTGGGGAACCTTGTCAGCGGGTACTTGGATGAGGAGTTATGTAGCATAAGGACACTATTTCGACAGTATTAGAACATAAACACCTGTTCTGCTCTGTCTTGGATTTATACAGTTCTTCAGAAACAGAAAAGTTTTTGCAGAAAAGAGCAGGGGCATAATCTTTTGGGCCATAGTGGGTGGCACTGGCTATTTTTCTTGCTCTTATTTCTTCAAGGAAAGAGGAGGCAGCAGAGAAAAGGCAGATTAAAAAATAATACAACAAAAAATCAGACATTTCATGTAGATTTTCTTAGTGGGTTTTGGCTGGAAAAGCCTTTATTTAATCATGATTTCTGCTTTGGTTTGTAGTCTTGACTTGTATTAAGAGACTTTCCCATTTTAACAAACTTTTTGCCTAATGTTTTGTTCTGTCATCACCATCAATTCTTCCCTCCACCCCTCTCTAGAGTTCCTAGTTTAGGATCAGGATGTACACAGATGCTATATCGACAGAAGTAGGAAATCGTCAGCAAAAAAACAGCGATATTGCTCCAGTGCTTCAGTCAACGATCACAGAAACAACAGCTCCCTGATAGACTGGAGAGGGCAGAGAGCTCACGGTGGCAAAAGTGTGAAGTTAGTTTGATGGGCGAGGATGGGTTCCCTTCCTCATTTTGAGTCTGGTGTCTGACACTTCACAATCCCAGCTTGGTTGCATTTTACACTTCTATACAGCCACCTGTAGGCACAACAGAGATGTTATCAGCAGATTCTTAGTTTTGCTAATTTCTGAATGTGTGAGTGTGTGTCTCACTGAAATCTGGCATAGAAACACAGGATGCTTCATACGTGATTCTGTGGAGCTTTGTTAAAAACTGTTCCCTTGTAATGTTACAGAGAACAGCTTCAGAAGCTGATAGGGAAGATTAAAGTCAACATTCTGTTGACTAGGATGCTTTTCCAGAAAAAAAAAAGTTCAATATATTAATTGAGCCAAATTGTGCTTACTGTTACAATAACAATTTTTTCAGTTTTTAACCTTATTGCTTGCAAGTTACATGTTTTTCAGTAACAGCTCTACACTTAGAAAGGTTAATATAACGGGAATAATGGAAGGACAGGGGATGATCCTCAGAGCTTCCATTCTTTCTGTGCACAAAAAGAAGTTGAGGAGGGGGGAGGAAAGAGAAGTTAGTAAGGAACACGATTGTTATTCTTTAAAACATATGCTCAGCACTCTGTAAGCAGTGTATTCAGCTGGAGAGTCACAGGCAATCCATAATGATTGATTGCTTTTGCAAGTCTTGAGCCAAATCACACCAGATCAGTTATGCGTCAACACATTAGATAGGGCAAGTCTGAATTTTCCTTGTGTAAATTTCAAACAAAGCAAACAAATCTGCTGCTGGTTTCGTGCTAGTTAAAATAATCTGTGTCATGAGATACACTTGGAATTTTTGTGGGGTTTTTGTTTTCAAGGTATGTAGCTAATACTTTTGGTAAATCGTGCCAATAAAAGTAACTTTTTTAAAGTCTTGGCATCATAAAGCAGTAGCTATTATATGGTATCTGATTTGAAATTTTAATATATCCTGCTGAACTACACTGCACTCTAATTTTGTTTATAGCATTTGATTATCATGTCAATTTACATCCAGGGTAGAAGAAATTGGCTGGATATCAAGCAATAAATTTTAATAGGTTCACCATCTGCATCATTTGGTACGGCATTCAGTGATTTTTGTCCTGATGTGACAAGCAAGTTGTCATTCTTTAGCACTGCTGATCTTCACTGTTTTGCATGACTGAGCTGACTGCATGTCGCTCAGTCCCCAGTGTCTGATCTGCACATTAGAGCAACCTCTTAGAGGTACACACGAAAACACCAAACTGGCACAGGTATACTCTACAAAAGCTCCCATTTCCAAAATCTTTGCAATGTTCAGAAGCTAGTGGTAGCAAAAAAGGTCTGTCAAGAACTAATTGCATGATCACCATTCATTAGTGATGCTCAGGCATTCAGATAGACTGAAAAATGCAGAGTGCTGATAGAAGTTGTGTATTGTGATTGATAATCCTAAGTAAATGGCTTGGATTTTAGTGCATGCGTCCGATTCTTGTCCGCACACATTAACCGTAGGAACAACCACAGTTTATGACAGTTGAATGAAGGGCACTCCACAGTGGGGGAGTGTGGTCTGAAATCTCTGCCGCATTGTAGGCTGCCTACCCCAAAGCTGAGGTTTGCAAGATAGCCACAGCCAACATCAGTACTGTCTGATGTTGCATCCGTACCAGAGATCTTGAGAACCTCCCTGGGCAGGTTGCTTTGGCCTGTTATGCATCTTCAGTGAACACTCAGTCCATGCCTGTTAGGCCCCCTATGGTGCTTACAGTATGTTGGTGCAGTAGTTTCCTTCCTGCTCTAGATTTTTGTATGGCTTATCAGTCAGCTGCATGTTAAAGTCTTGGAGAAAGTGTGTCGTGGATACTATTAAGCAGTTAAAAAGAGGTCAGCTGCTTTACAGGTTTCTTTTGAGCTTACTGCCAAAATGTGCACACTTCTGCACTGTAGTCTTGTGCTCCAGCCTTCACTTGTCCTGGGTCAACAGCAAAGTAGAATGTCTGCTCTGAGACACGTACTTGGAGAACATCAGAGCCAGAAGAGAATAAATCTATAAATTTCTAGTGTCTTTCAGCAAAGGACTGAAGAAGACAAAAGCGGGCAGCACAATCTGGACAAAACCAGCAACTGCATGCGTTGCTCAGTATGAAGTTTGTTTCAGTTACCACTCTTCCTCTTGCTACAGCAACGCCAAATTTTACCTGCGTTGCCATGCAACAGAGACTTCCAAACAAGGTTTTTGTACTTTAAGTGATATATGAGCCTCTTGAAATTTAATGACCAATAGCAGCATTATCCAGCAGTAAAAGAGAGTTGGGGAACTCCTGGCATAGGAGACATTTTATCCCTTGTGTTTGTTTTTTTGACTTCCTAAGTCAGAACTCAGTACACCCAGGTAAACAGATTTCACACATCCCGCAAAGACTGACAGTGAATGCGCAGAAGAGCAACAGTTAAGGAAGAAGCATTATTTACAGTGTTCTCCTGCATTCAGAGCTATCAGTTTCTTTCTTTCATGTTATTGCTTTTATATATAAGAAGCTCTATTTTCTATATCATGGAAAAAAAAGAGGAAAGAAAGCAAGGGAAAATAGCCAGATTGTGGTAATATATTGAAGAAAGCTACAAGAATAATACAGAAAATTCAGAATAAAAAAAATACACAACCTTGTTATGCTGAGAATTTGGCAGGGTTTGCACAATATTTCTCATGAGAAAATTAAGGGAGGGAGATGAAAGGAAGACAGACCCTCATTGCCTATAAGCAGCCAAATTTCTTCTTTGACACCACAGTGGAAGCTTTAGTGACTAGCATTGAATAGAGCAAGCTGTCCAAGTACACTATTATTCCTGAGATTTTTTTTGCCAGCTTCAACTGGTGGAAGAGGGAGAATCAGCGTCTTTTATCACTTTACTTTCACATGGTGACTATCTACTGCCCATAACCTGCTGTAGTCTTGCAGCTTTCCTTTGCTTGCTGTCAGAGGTTGAGTGGATAGACTCCTGGAAAATTTTTCAATTGTTAAATAGCCTGAGCTGTGAATCTATGTTTATCCAGATTTAAAGAACTAATTTATTTTGGATAACCCAACACTGCAGACACAGATAAGATGTGCTTACAAGCCATAGAATTATCTATAGTGCCTTTCTTTGTTCTTAAATGGACACTTCTAAATTCCATCCAAGATGCAGTGAAAGGGTTACTTTTTGATCTTGTAGCTCTGGAGTGAGCTAAGTGTAAAGAACGCCACATGATTAATGTTGATGAATAATTTCTTCATGTTAATAGAGAATAATAAAAACATGACTCATTCTCCTAACAAAGATTTTTTTAGAGTGGCATAAATGTATGCTAACACCAAAGGAATCTGCTACAAGTTGGTTTTACTCACCTTAACTCCTTTGGTTCAGTTTTGAAACAAGCCAGAAATGAGGATACAGATTCTAAAACTGAGCTTTTTCTTCAACATCATGTTTCGGGTTAAGTCTTTTTAGTTTGGCTAGTAAAGATTATTTGGGGAATCTCACACAAGCTGCTAGATTGTAAAGAATTGTTGCCTTTAAATGCATTTTGTGTCGTGGTAAGCTATTAGGAGAACTAGCCATACCCCTTCCTCCCACTGCTACTAGCTATAAAACAAAAACCTTTCTAACGAGCTTACACATGCTAAACAAAAATTCTTCATGAGCAGGATGTAAACTGGCTTCTGAGCCCAAGAGAGCAGGACTGGAAACATTTAATTGTACTGTTAAGGAGAGAATCATGATATTTTGTTAGTTTTGGATGTATGAGAGAAAGATCTTGGATCACAGCTGATTCTGAAATACTGTGTGTCTCCAATGCTTGTAGAAAGAGGGAAATTGTAGTTTGTACTCTAAACATGCCTCATGTTTGTCAGGCTACAACATTTTTTTTTCTAAGTTTGTTACTTACATTAACTGAACAAACATGCTAATCCATTTTGGCTTCTGGCTTCTACAAAAAATATTCCAGGCATAGACACTTTACTAATGCTGACTCTTAAGGTTTTTTTTTTTTTTTTTTTTTTTTGGGGGGGGGTTGTTGTTTGGTTTGGGGTTTTTTTTAATACTTTTTGAAAATAATTGGTACTACTGCTGGCACTGCTTCCCTGGGGCTAGGCTCCTGCATATAAATTACTGACTTGTCTAACTCGTCATGACAAATATTCTGGTAGGCAGGCAGTCTTAGCACTTCAGCTGCTGTGAGTACCCATCTGATACCACTGTTTTTCTAGAGACTGGAAAATTCATCAGTTTTTATCATGTAAATAAGGTCTTATTGGCACAGTCTCCCAAATCAGAGAGATTTTTTTCCCATTTTCAAGATGGGATTATTGCTTAGATCCTTGAAATCCATTCCATACTATGACAAGGAATGGTGTAAGAGAATGTCAATCTTATTTCATGACATTGTGTGCTTCATCTAAGTCGAGAACATTTTTATATGGGTATTTTGCATGCTCCTTCCCATTTAGTGTGTGTTTTTGATAAGGAATTTTTAGTTTCTTGCAGAAGATGTGCTGACGCAAAAAATTGCCAGGGATGACACTCTCATTTCTGCAGAGGATATTCTCACCTTCTACAGGTATTAACAAACTACATTTCAACACTCCCATGGAATAAGCAAAATAATATGAAAATTAACACAGTGCCCATCACAATAGTGTTGTAACCTACACCTCATCTTGCTTCTCTATGGTGTTTGTGTTTTATGTCACAAATGTGTGTCTCTCCTTAGACTGAGATACTCTATGAAAATAAAACTGCTCAGAGCTTTCTACTTAGCAGAATAAGCAACGATATCTTATTGCCAGTCAGCTGCTGCATACTGTGATTAAGAGAAAACGCTCAAATCTCATAAGGATGTTGATTATTCCCCAACTTCAGCTCAAATGACTAGTTGCTGATTATATTCTAATACTTTTTTTCCAGGATTTCTGTATTTAGAGATAGGGGCTAGGAGGGGAGAAAAAAGCCAATGTTTTCTATAAAACAGCAATTAGTTGTGGTTCTGTACAAAAACTCCAGTGGGAGTTCTTCAGCACTAAGCGGTGATTCTTGTCAACATAACCTGGTCCTGTCGTCATTTGCTGCATTTTTTGTTTGCATCTCTCATTCTCCCTTAGACTAAAGGAATTCCATCCTATAACATGGTCCAGACAACAAGTCTGCTTAAAATTTTCATCAGAATAGATATATCCATTCAAAATGTTGGGGGTGTTCTGTTTGTCAGTTTGCGTTTTGTCTTTTGTTATCTAGTTTTTGGTTTTGTTTTGGTTTGGTTTTGTTGTTTTTTTAAATGAGATGACAGCTGAGAGGGAGGAGCTGTTTTTTTTCTTCTGTTCAACAGGTTTCTCAATGAAAAGGTTTTGCAAATAATGGAATCAAGTCAAGAAGCTATCGAGATTACTGTAACATCTTCCCATGTTATCCCTTCATCTGGGAGATGCTAACGTGGAACTAAATGAACTCCTATTGCTGTAGCTGGGGGAGGTTTGGGAGTGAGGCCTTTATTTTTGTATTTTTTTTCTCCTACTAATAGGTTGGAGATGAGCAATATCTGTCAGCTGTAAGAAAACAGAAGGGGTAAAGTCTAATGTTGCCAGCTTGAAAGGATGTCTGCCCAGAAAAAAATTATTGGTTTGTATATCTTGTGATAAAGGTGGGGGTAAAAAATGCAATTTGAGAAAAATGGAATTTGAAACTTTCAGCCTACCTGTCTTAAAAACTTCCAAGCCTAACATAATGTTCCCTTTGCATCTGCTGCTATGCTTTAAAGCCTGTGCTGTGTTTCAGGATGAGTGATTCATTATGTATTATCTCTTAATCTTGGTAAGAGTTTGGGTATGACAGGAAGAGAGAGAGGAGTGGTTTTGGTCATCTTGGTTTGACAGATTTGAAAATGAGGTTGCTATTGAGGCAGATCATCAAAATAAAGATGGCAGAACATGTAAGGCAGTTGTGTGATGTTTAGTGTGTTTACAAACTGTTGGAAAATTCTTAAAACCAATAAAAATCCACTGAAAATTTAAAACTCAAGGGATTGCTGTTGGAAGTGGTGAAATCACTGTTTTGGAAATGCCTATTAAAATCTCGTGTTGTCTGTTTCCAGTAAATGATTACCACTTAGCTTTTGATGGTTGGAGGGAATTTCTTCTTCTTTTACTGTAATAGCTCTGTACCCATTCCAAAATGGCAGGCAGTACATCCGAGCACCCTGAAGGTGAGGGATCCTGATTTGTCTGGCTATGGTACCAGCTATGGAGCTTTACTGAATCAAGCTGTTAATCGCTCATGCTTTAGTTCTATAGGGTTGTTCTTTGAGAAATCAGTGTCACCATTTGATTTTAGAATTTTGTTCAGAATATCACAGATTTTATGTCAGTGTAATGTGTCCCCATGCTGTCCTTAGACATGTCAGGACAATGCTGCCACGCACAATGGTAGAACAAAATCAATTAAATTAAAGAACTGATGAACAACATTTTCATGTTTTTTTTTCCAAATACACATTTTCCTTAGGCAATTGTGTATGGCTGAATGGTGCTTAGTTCCAGAAAAATATTTATCTGGGCAACAACTGCAACAGTATGGTCAAACTTGCTGCAGGTGACTGCTGTTGCAGGTAAGGTGTGAGTGTTGAGATATCTTTTTAAATCAGTCATAAACGATACAGATGAGCAGTGAAGGTTATGGGAAAACAGTGAGCCAGAAAATCAGTGGTATACTGTGAATGGGATAAAATGCTGTCTGTTTTCTTGTATGAAACAAATTTCCTGTGTGCTATGTCCCATAACAATGTAACCGAACACTTTTCCGTGATCTGTTTAAAATCTTGGACAAGACATAATGGATAAAAAGAAAAAAATTATTTAGAATAAATTGCACTTAAGACAATCTGGCTGGATATTCTACCTCTTTTTCTCCAACTATAAAGTTATTATTAAAAAAAAGGCATAACAGACTGTCTGATTAATAAATTGCAATCAATTGCAATGCCTAATTATTTGTTTAGGAGACTTGAAGAGAAAGTAATGGATGAAGCACGTTATTCTCTCAGCATGAGAGGAGCTGGCTAGAACAGCTTCATAGCTTAAAAAAATAAACAGACCTTTGCTATCAGTGAGGAAAGGAACAAAGTCTTAAACAACAAGTGTGTATTTTTCTTGTTTAAATCAGATAAAGCTAAGAATGTGGTGTTTGTGTACAGATAATTGAAACAGTGGTTTAGAGATAAATGTCTTTAAAATTCTCTCAAAATCCTAGTAGAGATTATATTTCTGTACAATATCCGGGGGGGGGGAAATTTGTGAAATATTAGGGGGCCTTGTCAGAAGTTTGACACGTAGTAAGTGGTTTATAGTTCCCAGTGGTATAGATGGAACTGTAAAGGAGTCTAAACTCATAGTCCAAGGGAAAATGTCATCAGGTTTTTAAGGTCATTGTATGCTTACTCTATAGGAAAAAATTCTTGAAACTTATCCCCTATTATTAAATACAACTGGATTTATCAAGGCTTTCACTCCTTTTTCCTCCCTCCCAACATACCAAAAAAGGGCAGTTCTGAGCTTTAAACTAAAACCCCACCTCAGCTTTTCCTGTGTGGTTTAAGCTGACCTGTTTCAGTTTGCTTTTTTCAGTAGCTTAGGAGCAGACACATGGCCAGTTCTCTTGTGATTCTGACTCTCATTTGCAAGCAGACAAAACGGGAAGTATCTGAAAGCAACTTAGAAGAGCAGTCCATGTAACGGTTACTGAAGGCTGCTGTTGAATGGAATGTGTCTTGTCAGGCTTCTGTATGAGGAAGAGTTCAGTAAGATACAACACTTTGGATCAGAAAATAAAGGATTAAGAGGCTTATAGAATTATAAGAAAAATTAGAGATGCAAAAATAAGGGAGCATCAATGAAACTGAAAGGAGCTAAGTTCAAAACAAAAGGAAATAAATTTTCACACAGTGAATAACTGGCCCATGGAACTCCTTGCAAGGGTTATTGTGGATGCTGAAGTTTAAATTAACTTCATGTAGGGACTAGACAGATCAACAGGACAGATCCATTCAAGATTAGGGGGAAGGGCAGGGAGAGGGACAGCAAGAGAAGTTGCTGAAAATAGCTAGAAGCTATAGGAGGAGAATGTCATGCTACCTGCCTTACTATTCTACTGCTGCTGTTGGAGACAACATCCTGCCCTAGAGGGACCTTCTGTCCTAGTGTGCCTGTTCTTATTTACTCTCTAGCTTTTGGTGCATAGATTGGCATAAACCATAAACAGTATCAGAACATGCTAATGCCTTTGACTGGTAAATATAACAGGTGCTCAAAGAGTACACAGGACCATACAAGGCATTCCTTCTCTGGAGATAACAATGCCCCAGGGAGAGGTTGGGTAGATGCCTGTAAACATTGTGGATAATTCCACTGGCCAATGTAGATCTTGGACCTCAGCTGAGAAATGGTAAATTCTGATGCTGTCACTCATCAGGGGAACATATTCCATAATGTTAGGTCTGGAAACATCAAAAAGCTAGGACAGAGATGTTCAGAGAAAAATCTAGCTGAACTCTAATGCCTCTCTTGAAACCTAAAGATAATATTTTTCATGAATGTTCTTAAGTGTTTGTAGAAATAAACAAAACCAGATCACCTTGAAAGACTGAAAGCTAGTAAGGCTTTTTATTCTTCTGATTGTCTTCATTTACGAATCTCAAAATACTTTAGAAAAATAGGTAGTTATTAGCTTTCCACTAATCCATGAAAATTTCTTTCAGTATGCGACTTATTTTGTCATTCAGAGAACACAGGTCCGTTGATGTTCAATACTTGTTCAGTAGGCCATGAACTATTTAAAATACTTTGATTTCGTTGTGGATGGATGGGGTTTTTTAATCTCTCATTGCATGCACACATACACGAAGACTGCTAGTCTCCATGTCTGTTCTGTAGCAAGCAGCTCTTTGGTAACGTGCTGATGAAAAGATAGTAATTGGCAGGTTTTAATTAACTGGCAAGAGCTTCCCTGTTTTTTCAGCTGTAATCTCTGTTAGGCACTAGAGGAAACATTATCAGCTAGACAGGCATAGCAATACACCACATGATAAGGACTAGTTTACAAACCATGATCATAACTCTGCTGTTGACTATGCCGTGGTCGCCACCCTCTGAACATAAGATGCCTGGCACAATAGATACGGAGTTCTATGTACTCAGTTTTCCTCAAAAATAAGGAAATAAAGCAATTTAGCTGCATTTTGGGCTCCATATGCTCTTCTGGTTTCCCATTCTATTACATTTATGATGTCCATTAGCCTTCTGGTGTTCATGTCGTGGAGCAGTAAAAACTGTGGGTTCCTATAGTGCATAGGAAGACAATGAGACAAAGTAATATTTCATTTGTTTTCAACTTTAAAGTTTTTTCTCTTAAATAAACAGACAACCTAAAGGTCATGTCTGTATGATTCTTTCATAGTAAATACCAGTTTTTACCCTCATGAGTCTTGCTGTTCTGTCATGGTCCATGTGCATTAGGAATTTCTTTTTTTTGGATCAAATTCACGCAAGTAGGCAGAACATGTAGGTACATGAGTCTTCTTTTATATTAGATTTACTCGGGGAGAAAAGCTGGCCACTAACTTCTTGTTCTAGCACATAAGAGTCCTATCATGGAGATCCTGGTTACGATCTGCATACTCCTTCCTAAGGAAAAGAAAGGCAACCTTTCAACACAGAGCTGTTCGTCATACTAGATATGACATGATGGTATGAGGAAATCCACAAAAGATTCCTGTACGAAAGCTACCAAAAAATTGCATTTGGATACTGTAGGCTGAATGGTCTTGTTTATCCCTGTTGCTCCTGATATGCATTAAATAATTGTCTTTCATTACAATGGGGATCCTGGGAACTGCAGAACAGCGATTTCCATCTGCAGTAAGATGGTAGAGTCTCTGCTAAAAAAACAATGGGATCTGTAGGGGAAACCTTGTTTCACTAACTTGGTGGAGTGCCGTGAGGGTGTTAACAAACAGTACAGTTAAAGAGGATCCTGATAGTATAATTTATTTGGGCTTTAGAAAGCCTTTGACAAACATCAAAGTTTATTTAATAAATCATGATTTATTGGATTGGATGATTGGATTAGATTAGATGTGGTTTTATGTACTAGAAAGCTGGTTAAGGATAGGAATAAACAAGTGGGACAAAAATGGTCATATCTCATGATGGAGAAGAGTCAAAAGGCAGGGTAGGAGGTTCAGAAAAGGCAGCAAAATTCTGGGCACAGTCAGAGAGAAATAGGAACAGAAGACAAGGCAACATTTTGTGACTAAATGAAACCTTGGTGTACCCAGCTGTGGGCAGTTTTGTTTTCTGCATCTCAATAAGGATGGAGTTATAAAAAGTGCAGAGAATGCCAACTGAAATGACTAAAGGTGTCAATGCTTTCTTATAAGAAGACTAAAAAAAGCTGGGACTCAGACTGGAGAAGAAACAGCTAAAGTGAGGGACATGACCAAAGTTTACAAAATAATGACGATAAAGTGAATGAAAAACTGGTGTTCACCAAAACCCTCAATGCTAGAACCATCAGGAACTTACCGACACTGGTGAGGGAGGTTGGTTTAAAACAACGGATGTACTTTTCTATTAGAATGGTTCTGAACTTCTGGAATTTGTTGCCACAGGAGACTGAGGTGACAGATGAACAGTATCAGCAAGTAGTAGAAGGAATTAGACAAATTCCATTTGTAAAAGGAGTAAATCAGTGGTTACTCATTAAAGGGAACTAGCAGTGATGTATGCTCTAGGACTGCTAATGCAGCAGGTGTGGATGCAGGGGAACAACAAGGCCAGTGGACTGTACAAAAGGACAAAGCTTGTTTGTTTTTCCTTACTGGTTGGTGTCTTGTATGTCACTGTCCAGAGCAGAATATAAGGCTTGACTGAGTAGTAACATCTCACTCAACAAAGTATTCCTTATGTTCCTACAGAAGAAAATGTGTTTTAATTTCTTGTAAGAAAACGTAATTGTGAACCATGAAATCTTTCTTGCCTAGTTAACTTCGGAGGAGAACGTATATTTTGACATGTTCTCCTTTACAGCAGAGCCCGGGTATTGGATCTATTCAGATTGTATCCTTCCACATCAAGTAACTTACCTCCTCGCTTCAAAATTCTAATGTGTGCACCCTGAGTTTTTTTGATTTTGCAACATTCCTGGAGTCCCCAAGAGTCCATGGTGATTTTGCAATTATTTCACAGCTAGCTGAATACTTCTGGCACTTTTAGTCCATACCTTTCTCTGGAGATCAAAACTTACATTTAAAATGTAATAGATAATGCTTTTTCATCCTCATCGGGGTTTTCAAGCCTGTCCAATTAAGATCCCCATGTCCTGCATCCAGAGCCAGCAGAAGGTGCTGGAGTACCATTATATGAGGCAAAACACACTGATAAAAACCCAAGAGAACAGTAAGACAACCTGGGTTTCAAAAAAAAGTCCTATTTCAAGGGACTAAAGATGCTAATCATTTACCCTGAGCAGATGGAGCACATAAATTGCTTTTGCTGTTTCACAGGCACAAGCAGAAGTTAAAAAATACTAAAAACTCCAGAGTCACAGATAGAAAGCTAGTAATGACAAGCGGTAAAAGTTTCCCTTACAAGTTCCTGAAAACTGTTTTGATATCTCTGGCAATGAATTGCCTGTCAGTATCTCACCGTTTGAAAAGTTTTTGCTTTTCGTAAACAACTCTTCCTCGAGCATTTTTCTTTTACTCAGAGATCAACTATTTAAACTTCCAGCCATTCATCAGGAGGTGTGCCATGTGTCACTTTATGAATGCCCAAGCACATCTATTATGTAACAAAATAAATGCCTTATGTAAGGTTCTGATAACAGATATTTATTTTTTTTCTGATACCACTCACTGCATTATCTTGTCAGACCAGCTTTATGCTCTTTTTGATAAGCTTCCCATTCAGGATACACAAAGGACCCTGGAAATCTATATGTATATTGCTTACCTTGCTACTTTTCCTGGCCCATTCTGTATCTTTTCCCAGAGGCTCCCTTTAAACCCTTACCCCTACTCCTGCTTTTTAATCCAAAGCCATGAAAGGCAAAATATTCCAGCTAAAGAACTGATGGCTCTGCACCCAGTTGTCATCTAATTCTTCTCCTAGCAGTGCTGTCCTCTGCTACAAGGTCAAGCAGCTCCCTACTCCTTTGCTGGCTTTTAGTGAGCGGGAAGGGAGGCACAGTGATTGTGAAAAAGGCTTCCTGGAGATAACTGCTCAATAAATTAGCCAAGTGCTGAATTTATAAGGGAGGGAAGAGGAGAAGGGAGTGTTGGATTTTATTTCTTCCTCTTGAAAGCAATGGTAGGTTTGAGTTTTTATTATATCTCTTGTTTCTACACAGCTTTGTGTTTAGTTTGGGACAAAGCTACCTTTTGAGAGTTTCCCAGCATTGCCGTAGGCTTTGCTTCTCTCAAGGGAAGGGAAGAAAGCTCCTCCACTTAGATATGTTTTTGTGCACGAATCTAGGGAGGCACAGTCTGACTGGGGAATTCAGCTGAGTCTCCAGATTCAGGAGCTGTGTTTAGTATTTGTCCTCAACTTTTCTCTCACAAAAGAAGATGGTACAGTATTTTCCAATTATTCTAAGTCTACATTTCTTCTGTGTACTCCCTTTGGCCACTTTCTCCTAATATCCATTGCCCACCAATACCTTTCATTCCAAGTCCCAGTTCTGTTGCCCTTGGATGCTTCCTTGCCTTGTCCCTGATGTAGAGAGTGAGAAAGGAACACACACACACAAAGCATGCAGTAGGGATTTTCTTCCCTTTTCAAGTTGTTGGTTTGTTTTTTTTTTTTTTTTTTTGGGAGGGGGGGAAGTCAGTAGCTGCAGTTTCATAAACATCTGTGTGAGGACTAGTTTGCACACAAAAAGCAGAGGGAACAGATTCGGCTCCCATGAGCTGGCCTTGTGCTGGCAAGGCCGGGCAGACAGCTCCGTGTAGCACTGTCTGCTCAGAGCTCCTGGGCTGCGAGATCTGCACAAATCTTGGCAAAGGAGGATGTTTGAATACACCTATTTTATTAACATTTTAGGGGGGGGAGAGCAGCAGTGGATGGTTCTGTTAATTTGAAAAAGAAACATTTTCAACTCTTATTTTATCAATTTCAAATATGATTTTTTTAAGGGACAAGAAGGCAGAATTGTCATGCATTTTCTCTTTTAACTTCCTGAATAGTCATAAACTGAATGAAAGTGCATACAAAACCAGAAGTGTTATAGAAAATTACAGTACACAAACATTAGAATAAAATCATTATTCAGTATTAAAATTTCTGCATCTTGAGGAAGTCTGTCTCAGGGCCAGTGTAAATAAAAATCAAAAATTTATCTCACTTTGAACATGTCTCCACATGGGATATGTTTTCTTCTCTCTCAACTTTTTTTTCCAAATAAGTTTTCATATTTAAAGTTAACTAGGAAAAGAAGCAGAACAATGCATGCTTCTGCCAGACTAACAAGCTCAGCAATCTGGGGCTGTGTAGCGTACTGTCTCCTGTCAGGCACACAAACAATGCCTCTTAAGGAAAACTCAGAGAAAATTTTTAGCATCACAATTTTTAGATTATCAATACAGGGCATCTAAGCTTAGATCTATCTGTGTGCACTTACAGAATGACCTGTTCTGAATGCTACTAAAATGAGTGTCAACTCTCAGTTACTCATTTACGTATTTCAATTGGTATTTAATTTTTGCAGAATATTTGTTTGTTTTGACTTTTTCTAAGGGTAGCATGTGCTTTCTGGCTCTTAAAGGATATAAACTGTGAAATAAACTTTGGGTTTTGATAAGCTAGCTTTTACTTTGCCAGAATTTGGGAACATATTTGTTTATAAACCTCTAAGCAGATACTAGTAATTCTTAGAAAGAAACAATTCATAGCTTTCCACAGAGTACTTGCCATACCATATGAGAAGTAAAAGCAGAAGAAAAGAGCAAGTATATGATCCTCATTTCAAATAAGCTTGTAAGAGACATAATTTAATACAAAAACTAGATTCAAGGTGTTTCTAGACAAATTATATACCAATAAATTAGATGTTAGGAGATATTTTAAAACAGTAATGGATGCTTTTAATTAAGATAAGAAAAATATGAACAGAGAAGAAAATAGCAAAATTTTAGGGAGAACCTGGGAAATGAGTAAAAGAGGAGAGAGTACTAAAGCGACAGTATAAATTTTGACAGAAAAATTAAGTGGAAATAATATTTTATTTCTTCAATTCCACAAAAAGAAAGAAAATAGAATTTCCATTATTTAGTATCTAGTACTTTTTAAAGGTAGATGATTGCAATGAAAGGGGTCAAAAGAGAGGCAGTGGTTTTCACAGGCACGGGTGTAACTGAGCCAGAATAGGCAGCATTCAGTGTTCCACGCATAAGAGACAGTAGCTTGAAAGGAACAGGACAGATTCACACTGAGCAGAGCAAAAACAGACTATGGACTTGGAAGTAATGAACTGCACTAAGGATGTTTAGGATTAGTACAACAAATTGTTGCTGAATCTGAGTTGTGATGGATATGGCTATTATCCCAGCCAGTTTAGACAGGAGTAAAAGCTTGCTGATGCCGTGCAATGTTAGGGAGCTAAGAGCCATGAAAACAGACTGTAACGCTCAGGATTGCGTGGGACTCTGAAAAATGATGACAGAAGATATTAAATGATCATTTAAGATGCTGAAGAGATCATTAAAAAGAAATAGAGATGCTAAATAGATCTTGGATTTCTGCCTCTCCTCTCTCTTCCATACTCTGAAATGACAGGAGGCTTTTAAGGCCAGAAATTATGAACAGACATTTTTATAGGTAGTTTTACAAAGATATCTAAAGAAATAGATCTGTCCTATCCTAGTAAGATGAACTACTTCACAACTACCCACACCTCAAAACTGCCATTAACCCTGCACCACCCCAAACATCTTCCTTGCCGCCCACGTTTACTGAAGAACACAGGGTGGTGATTTTTTTTTTTTTAAGGCAGAAAATACATAGAGAAGGATAGTGGCATAAACTGTCATAACCTGTTGAAAAGATTGACTCTGAACTGAAAATACAGACAGCTCTTCTGCCATCTGTTATACCTGGAGATATCTGGCATATAGCTGCAGCAGTGTCAGGTGGAAAAACTACAGGAGACTTTCTAAGGTCACTGATATGATAAAAACAGAAAGAAAGGTTGCTGTGTAGGTGTTAGATGCCCAAAATGGTTTCCTGATAAATATCAGTTTGATGGGGAGAAATAAAGGAACTCCCACCATGCTGAAAGGAAATACAAATAGTTCTGAATAACCACAGAGGGGATAAGAGGGGAAAGTGAACTCAAGTCTCTGATGTGGTCTAGGGACAGCTGCCAGCTGCATGTATGTTGTGAGGAGGCTGACTCCTGTAATATAGACTTGTAGTGCTAAACACCTTCCAGGAGGCATCTGTAGGAATTTTAACATCTACAAATCTCTGAGTGTTTGGGCTTATCACCTACTCATCAATGACACAACCATAGCCCTGGAAGAGCCCTGGAAGAGATTAGTCATCCTGCCAATTAATTTAGTCACAAGATTTCCCATTTAATGTTTTGTCATTGAGTGGGTAAACTTAAGAATATAGCCATTCCCTTTCTTTTAGTCTATTGCTACACTAAGAAAATTGTGTATTTGGTTAGTAAGCGCTCTATCCAACACTTGCTGTCTTGCTTTACTTATGTGCTTGTTTTTGTGACATTGTTCACAGGAACCATGTACGGTCAGACCCCTGCTCATGAGCAAAGGATAAGCTAATCACTATATGCCTGACGCTTTAGGGAATTGAACTATGTATAAGACTATCTATTAAAAGAAAACATTAGCTAAAGTTTTATAGTAAGTTCATTTAATGTTAAAATCAAATCTTTATATTCAGTTGTAATAGCAGAGAAAGACAAATTCTGGAACACAAAGTAGGAGAAAAAGTATTGTAAAGCAGACCTAGAAAAGATGGGGAGAGAGAGATTCATTTAGTTAGAGTGTTTTTCTCACTAATGATTACATTTGAAAGGCCAGAGAACACGCACTCCTTATGGTTTCTATGATTGGAGAGGATATGAAAGTATTTGGAATTTGACTTGATGAGTTTAATTTCTAAATGTAAATCTGCAGTGGTAGAAGCTATCAAATTAGAATAAGGTCAGCTGGGCTCCACTAATTCACACCAACGTGAACCACATTCAAATTAGTTTCCATCAGCTGTGAACCTGGATCAAAGTTTATTTTACTGACAGAAATCTCTGCCTGTGGAAAGGACCCCCAAGTCAGCAATAGAAAGGTAGAAAGAAAACTCATTTTGTAAAGACTCATTTATTCATTTGGTCTAGCTATGGCATAATTCGGGGAACCTGGGCTTACTCCTGCTACCAGGTATGTTAGGAAGATACCCAAGAACTTAATATCCACAATTCTGCAAAGTTCATTCCAGTTTCCCTGGGCTGGTAGTTAACTTTTGTGTCACCAGATAATGTAAAAACAATATCTGCTATTACACTAAAAATAAATAGTACTTGGAGGCTGAGTTTCTGACAGAAAGGAAATCTGTGGACAGTAGTATGAAGTATGATTATCTTTAGAATGGCTTTTCACTCCCTCTCTACATGTTATGTTTTGGAAGGTAATTGCTCTCTAACAAGGATTTTATGAAAATATCTCCTTAGGAGGTAACCAGGAACGTAAAGCTGTAGTACTCCATATTTATCAACATCACAGCACTAATATCCTCTTGTTATTTTAAAAGATGTATCAGAGAAAACTCCAGTATTCCACTATCCTCCCTGTCATGTATAATGTTTGAGTTCAGTGCAGAAGCAATAGATGTACAGGAAATTCCCAAAGTGCTGATGGATAAAGCTGGAAAAATGTTTAGTAGTCAAGTGATTTTCCTAGGTTTGCTACACTGTTTTTCATTATACTACAGATAATTTCAAAATATTTTTTTCTGGAACTGATCATTTTCTTAAATCTATCAGTTTGCTGTTCCGATGTTGTACTTTTTAGGTTTAGAAACTCTGGAAAATACACTGTTCTGTTCTAACCTTAAACACTTAAGTGAGTTGCTAAACTAGTGGTAAAGTATTTTAAGTTTGTTTCTGTAAAATTACTGTCTAACCTGAAATCAGTTGACTATTTCATATGAATACTGACATGAATACAGAAATATACATTTAGATACCCTTACTGGCAATAAAAACTGCTGGGACTGATGCTTGTGGAGGAAAATATCTGTAAAACCTGAAAACTGGTTTTGCATTTTTGCTAAATATTTGTGTCTCAAGAACGAGACAGGTGGGAATTCCTATCCCTTCTAGTTGTTCATATTCTGATTTGTTTAGATCGTATCTGTGCTTCCTTTTGTTCTGTGTAATAAAACTTGTATCTTTTTACATACATCTAAAAATATTGAGTGGTGTTATATGAACTATCTCGTAGCCTGCTTAGGCACTGATTTCACTTGGAGAAATTTCTCTTTCTAAACTCTGCTGATAACAGTGGTCAAATCCAGAGTTTTGGGAGGATTGTTTAGTGTTTTGGATGAACTTGCTAGTACTGAAGTTGCAGAGATTTGTAATCCAGCAGTGACCTTATCAGATTTCTGCAGACATTTTCAGCTGTGGCTTAACGGTCATAACCATTTACCAGTAATGGGAGAAGCTGTGTTATTTTTACATTCATTTGACACTGTTGAAAATGGTTTGTTATTGTTACATAATTAAGGATAAATACGCTGCACTGAAATAAATGTCTTGGTTTTGACATCAGTGAGCCAGCTGGAACTCTACCCTCGATGCTCTGCTAATATTCTGTGTAAGGAAGCTTGTTCAGATAGCATTCCTCTTATCTCAGGCATCATCTCCGTGTTGTCTGAGGAAGAGATTACCTACCCTCTTCTGGGGCTCCAAAAAGCTGCTATCTCTTGCTCTCATCGATTAGGACTGGAAGGAAGTCTTGGCATTACTGCCCTGAATGGAAACAGTAAGAGAAGGCAATACAAGCAGTTGTTTCAGCTTGCAGGCTGAAAGGATTTAGACAAGACTCATGTAGAAGTCCAAACTGCAATAATCGAAAAGAAACCTCTGAACTTTTCACTCATAGCTGGTAAACGTGGTTGTACACTTGGAGATTCAAGAGAACTAAGAGAGGGTACATAATATTTTTGCTTCATCATCATCTTCTATACTCAATTTTTTTACCACATGCAGAAAAAGAAAATAACTGAAAGTGTTTTTCATAAAAGACAGACAGTCCAAACACATCACAATTGTAGTGTAAATAGTGTTTATTTGATTTCTATGTACCCTTCATTGTCTACTTTCTTTTCCATTCTCATTTCCATCTGGATGGCTGGGAAGGCAGCTGGCTTCCCAGCAGAGACCAACTCCACAATTAGGTAGCTGGCAGGCAGCTATTGCTCTCCTGTTTGTGGAGACTGTCTGCTTTGCTGCACCCCATGGCACACTTGCCCACTACAATCCATTTGCACTGGGAACCTGGCGGCACCTATTGGCCCACAGTCAGGAATATAAAGGGTTCAATTGGCTCTGTAACAGCAATGATATTGTATATGACCAAGTAATAGAAAACATACGGACCATAACGATTTGAAGACAGTTTGCTGGGCTATCAATACTCTTCACTTACCTCAGAAGAATATATGTTGGGTATCTCTTTGGGGTATACTCAGACTGTCTCATCAGGATGGCACAATAATAGTCATCTTCTTCCTCTGCTGACTGTAAATCAGAAACTTGCTTCTGGAGCTGTTCCTTACATACCTTTCTGGAGGGATATTTCATGCTGCCTGTAACCTCTGGGCAGCACTAGTCTTTGAGACTATTTTTGAGCCTGTTCAGTTCTTCTTCTCTACTGCTCCAGGTTCCCATAATTCAGAAATATTATGAACTTTATTTATTGCCAAAGTTTTTTATGATATTCAAAGACCCTTCAAAGCTTTACTGCATTTTCTGTGCTTCTCCGAGAACCCGTAAAGCGTGATCTGTAGCTGCTTGCTTGGTCTAATGTTGGCTTGCTTACAGATTAGAGAAATAAAAAGTTACTGTTCAAAATAGCGGGAGCTAGATTATTTGAAAGCTAGACGTGGGAAAACAGAAGACAAGCAACAAGCTTATATAACATATACACACCTGGAGTGTGCATGTATCACATATATGGGATATCCTAGCCCTAAATTCTAATTCCCAACAGAAACTGTGTGAATTTGGATTATTTTAGAACTAATAATTGTGATTTTTGTTGCAATTTCTAGTTCAGTTGTGTTGCTTTTCTTTTTGAGTAGCTTCTGTCATTTTCTCCTTCCACTTCCCTGTGGTGTCGCAAAGCTGTCTAGCACTCAGTGAAAGACTCCAGATGCAGGTTTTGTGACCTCTCTTACAGGCTGTGCCACTCCTCGCCTTCAGCAGCATCCATCCCTATGAAATATTGCATGTAACTTGGGGTCTTGAAGCTACCATCAGCCACACTGCCTTTGTTATTAAACAAACTTATTTTACCAGTGCCGATGTGCTCTAACAGGAGGATGTGCCAGCACATTCAGAGGTGGATCACAGAGTTCCATCCCAGAGTGAGCGTTTCCTCAGCCCTAACGATGAATCATGATGGAATCTGCTAGATAATGTTACTAAAGTTAATCTTTTTCTTTTTGCTGTATTCTTGATTGTGGGCTGCTTTTGTTGGTTTTGGGTTGGTTTTTTGTTTCGGCAGAAGGTCTAAAGATAAAATATTAAGAAAGCAATCAATAACAATTAGGAGTCTCATGATTTTGTATCCTAGAAAATCCAAACCCAAGTTTAGATTTTATTCTTCCATCTTCATTTTCTGGATTCATACAACAGTTATCTAAAGAGAACATAACATTTTGTACACATCAGTTACTGACAACAGTTATTTTTATCATTTGCCTTCTTCAGGAGGCAAATGAGCCTTGTTACCTTCATTGCACAGAAAGGAGCTTCAGGCAGGGGGAAGCGTCACCTTGGAAAATTCAGTAGGCACCAAGCTGCATCTTAAAGCTCTCCTATAACCAGACAGTGTCTGAAGAAGGGATGGACAACAGATTCTATCTCCATCCTTCAGTGGTGCCTTTAATTAGTAACCATCCTTCTAGCTTCTTTAATCCTCCACAACAGAAACATCTTTTGTTTATTTCTTTCACAGTGAAGGAGGAGTAGAAAAAGAGGAAATAGGCTGATTCTAGAATCAAATTCTAATTCATTTGAACACTGTTACACTAAGCCCACCTTCTCCTTAGGCGACATAGGTACAGATGTTTCCTTTTATTTATAACACAGGTCCTCCTGTGAAGTGTTTAGTTTTCAGAGCATCTGATCTGTTTTCTTAGTTTTTGGTTCTGCAGAGCTAATCTACACGTCAAATCTAAAGCAAATAAGTATTATTTCATTAAGTCATAGTGAACAAAGCCAGAAGTAGTTTCTGTGGTGTCATCTCTTCGGGAAAGTGTCATGGAACCTAACATACGAAGAAAAACTTACTCAAATTATCATACACTTGACAATTTTTGCCAACTTCTTTTCCTATGCTGCCTGTAGCAGAAGTCACCAGACACATTCCCATGTGTTCTAATTGTTTTGTCCAGAAGCTACTTTTCTTCCCATTCACAGTGCAGGAACACCTCAGGGTGGTTTGCCGTGTTCTTCAGGCAGATGTGCTGTGCATATTCTTACAAGTGGTACCCACCTGGTGTTAAAATCACAGTCTTGCTTAACTTTCTGGCTCTGCTGCCGTCCTCCAGCTTGTGATATTGCACCTGCCTAGCAGAAAGAGCACTCCAGGTGTTACTTGGCTTCAGATTTTGTTACAAGATTTTTTTCGTCATCCTGTTGCTAATTTGAATGGCTTGGCCAGATTCCAATGCAAGTGACTATATTCTCTGTCTGATTTTCCCTGCCATTTCCATTGCAGCTGTTTATTGTGCTGAGTGGCACTGCTGTTGAATTTCCAATGTGCATGGAGTCCAAAAGGAGTTTACCGTTCTCCCTGTGAGATTGAATACCACATTAATAGTGCATCTTTGAGGGGAAAAACCCAACTTTTTGGTCCGCTGAGTTTGGTACCAACAGTGGCATATAGAAGAAAATTGTTAGCAGTGTGTTCTTTATATCAGTTGTTTAATTACCAGAAACAAGCTGGATGTAGAGTCCTTACATTTGAACATCCATGATCCAGAGGGCCAGGATTTCAGATTCTCAGTTTAAATTAATAAGTCCCATTTAATTGGCCTTAGCTCAATTGTGCTTATAACAGATAAGGCCCAAACTTTCAAAGACTCCACATTCAGTTTTCATGATCTCTGTAACCTCTGCCCTTGAAGACCATGATCTCTAGGAATTAACTTTTATTTTACCAGATGCATAGTAGAAATGTATTAATGTTTGTGATGTCTGTGTTCCAGAAAATACTGAGGTTCTCTCATGTTGCCTACACACATATATTTGGTTTCTGGTATGTGAAACAAAACAGGAAAAATTATCTCTAAGATGAACTGGAAAATCAGTAGGTGCAGAATTCAACTTTAAGCCTTTATGAATCAATTAGGTTACCTTACTTACTCATGACTTGATGTCATTTATTTTGCTAGTAACTTATTATGACCTCTCTAGATTAGCTGGATTTAAACAAATTAGATTTGTTCTCTAGATTAGTTTAATCTATTCAAATTTCAGAAGTGGTTGAGTTAGAATAAGCAGATATCACCAAGGTATAGTACTGCTTCATGTCATTTAACTAACTGTGTTTCTTTGGAAGCTTCAAAACCAAGAATTTACTGTAAGCTAAAAAGCTTTAACCTCTTGTATTCAACATGGCTTTATTTCTGTGGCTTCTGAAATGACACTAGCTCTCTACATCAAGGAATAAACAGGTTAATCTGATGCTCTGTTTAGCAGAGGACTTTTCCTCAGATTCCTCCCTGGGAATGGAATATTTGTGCACTTTTACCATGAAAGCCGTTTCCAGCTCCGTGGCACAAGAACAGGTCAGCTGATGGACTGACCCTACAGTACACAAGGTCTGTGGGAGGACAAGGCATGCAGAAATTGCTTCGGCATCATACAGACTTTTCCACTAGATCAGTACAGCTTTTGATAGAGTCAGAACTGCAAACAGCACATAAATGAATTAACTTTGTTCTGCACACAGAGTAATGAGTATTCTTGTTACAAAGCAGTGGGGGTGAAGAGCTACACAGTGTGCTAAGTAGATCTACCAGCTCAGTACAGCAGCAGTCTAGCTATGGCAGCAGAGAGTTCAGTGCAGAATAAATTATCTTGCCCCAAATCTGTGCCATATTGTACAGACCAGGCCCCACAAAGCACATTTTGCAATGAGACTCTCTGATCACGCCCATCCGGAGAAAGGTACTGCATTGCAGGTGAACTTTGTTATGCAAGCTGGCTTGGAGGAGGACGGGGAGTCCTGACCTGAGAGACTTACTGTCCCACAGATACTTTTCTTAGTAGTTAAATACATACGGGTCTTTCAGGAGTTAACCTCCACCTGCTAAACAAAGTGGGGGTACTTCATATCTTTATATATAATGTTTTATTTAAGAACTATTTTGCAACTCTTTAGGTTATCTTTCTGATGTCCCCCACTGCATAAAAAAAAGCACAGCATGAATAATGTAAAACCTTTTTCATTCAGATTAGCTTGATTTTTTTAAAGTGTCATTTGCCTGTTTTATTATCCCTTTCGTGTTTTCTTTTCGCACTCCAATAAGGAGTGTTTCCCCTGACACCTCATAAAAAAATTTAAATAAAGTGAACTCTTGTATCTGTGTTTTCACTGAGAATATGATTCTACCTGTTAAATCAAGGGGAATTGCAAGGTTGCACAATTTAATCTCTGCGAGATTATGAAAACTCAAGTTATAAATGTTTTATAAATGCCACAAGAGCAAGAAATAATTATAGAACCTTTACAGAAAATGTATTTGAGAAGCTAAGAGTTTCTTCATAGGCCACTCAGAAGTGGCAAAGGTCCAATTCAGATCAAACAATTCTGTGGTACTTAACCTACCATACTAACCGTGAGTATGCCCATTTGACAAACTGAGGAACAGGATAGCTAAAAAAAATTATTTACATTTTATACTAATGCCGTGGGGTTAGCTGGCACAGATGTCTGTCTGACCCAGCACCAATAATATACACAGATATTTTCACATTCTCTTCAGTGATCACAAATATGAGACATTAAAAATGGCACTGCACCAGTAGTTACAATGAATACTTGTTACTTGGATAGCCTTTGAAAATTAAGTTAATGGAAATGTTACAGAATCTTGTTAAAAAAATGTTTTAAACTAAGTAAAAGTTGATTGGGAATTATTTTTTTGTTGTAGCAATCTATATCTTAAAAATTTAGATGGCAGGAAATTTTCCAGTAAATGTGGTTTTTTTCGCCATACACGCACAGCTTGCTTCCTTCTTTAAAATATGTTCTTTAGTGATATAATGCCAATGTCTGTTCCAACTACAGGGGAAAAATGCCCAGTACATGAACTGTGATGGTCTTTTGCTGTACCTTCTGCCAGAGCCAATATCTCAGAAGGAAATACAGACTTACTGTCTTAAAGGCTTACAGAAAGGGTCTTGTAGTTCTGGCTTGTCTAAGTACTTGGTAAGATGCTTGGTGTGATATAACTGTTCTGCTTCCCAAGCCATTATCTGTTCTGCTGAAATTATATTGCATTACATTGTGTCGTGGAATATTTCTAAATAATAAAAGCAATATAATTTTGGTAGTCTTTTCTTGGATATCAGACTACTCTGTGGGGTATTCATTAATTTGCAAGAGTGGAGCCTGACTGGTTGCTCAAGCTCCCCTCCTTCACTGATTTAAACCAGACTGTATATATCTGCAATTCAGTGAAGAACTTGCATGAAATTAAATCCATATGCCTCATTATTTTTCTCCCACAACTAGAAGCCCTTGTGAGAAATGCTTTAATTAAAGTAGCACCATGGCTTTAGTTTCAGATACATTGGTTAAAACTTTAGAATTGACATGATACTCTTCTCTGTAAAGAGAAAGGAAAAAATGTTGAGAGAGGGAGAGCTGAGAAGAAAACATTCTCTTCTATATGTCAAAAATGGTACATCAGACTTTGCAACAGGTATTGCTTTGTACTTGTGCTCTTAAACATCCATTTACATAAAGCATAGCTCATGTTACTGAAAACAGTTGTTTTGAGAGTGATGATAAGCGGACGGATGTTTTGCTGCATTTCTTGGGTTAGGAGCTCTCACATCTTTCTCTGACATTTGTATTGGAACTGGAATTGTGCCCATAAAGACTTCTTGTTCTCTGTAGTCTAAGAAAATTCATTGTTTGCGTGTTTGATACAATTTAAGTTTTGTTAAATAGGTTTACCACTCACCAAGTGCACAGTACTTCTGCATTAAATACTTTTTTCTGTGTAAAATATAACATAGCTGAATTCCGCTACAAAAATTCTACCTTGGAATAGCATCACCGTTCTGACTCAACCCTACAAAACCACAGGAAAGTCAGAAATAGGACTAAAATTAGCATCAGATGCTTCAGTCTTTAACTCATGCCAGAATACAAAATAAATGCTCTGAAGTCTGTCTGGTGACTTTCAGCCAAGACGGATCAGAGGGTTAACACAGATTTTTCAAATTTAGGCCCTGTTCCAGCAAAGCACTTAGGCATATGCTAAAGTCCTGTAGCATTGTAACGTCCAACACTGTTTTGATTGTCTGTAGATATCTAGCTAGAGTTTCACTTTCTGCCTTAAATATTTTCTTACTCAAGGCTGATCACATCAAGCTGATTTATTTAAGTTATTAACTCTGGTAGGTTCCTAACTTGAACAAGAGCCATAGTAACACCCTGTCTTCCTCAGGACTTACAATGTACAGTTTGGACATTGTGTAAAAGATGTGAGGCTGTATTGTACCTGTGGTGTTTTCAGATCAGATCTCTCTGTTGGCCTGTCTTCCCTGTGCTGCCTGTAACAAATGCACTGCGGCATTTCACCAGGGAGCTGTGATGAAATTGCATTTTAATAGATCAATATTTGCAAAACAGATTTGCAAAGTATATCTTATAGGGACTAGAAGAATTGATTAACTTCAAATTTGTTGTCACTGCTTAGCTTAAGGTACCTTCCTTACATGCCAATTAAAGCTAAGGTACTTTCTAAGTCTGCTCAAGGAAGGTCAGAGTATAAAGAGAAAAAAGAAGTGAAAAATCTCACATCTAAACAAAAAAGCCCCCAAACCCCCTTTTTCTAAATGTCTTTTTCTAATTAATCACTATATCCTAGTGAAATTTTAACTGTAAAATTTCCTTCTGTCATAGCATATTTGGACTTTTATTTACTATTTTAACAATTTCTTCTTTAAAAATCATGGGCTTGCTGTTTTATTCTGTTTTCCAGTGTGATGGAATGGGCAGTTTACTTTCTGGGCAGAGATGCAATGAAACTTCACCCATTACTGTTTAGAGGTAACTCTGAAGTTGTAAGGTAGAATCTGGTAGCCAACAGCAAGGAACTGTAATTTTTTTGACACTGTAGGAAATAAATCCTGGAAATGCTATTCTCTGCCTATATCTTGCTATGAACAAATGTGTAGGGTTTTATCTCCTGAATAGTACCTGAGCTAGCAAAACAAGCATATTAATTAAGGCTACAGCAAATGACAACAGCTATAAGCAATTATCTGGAAATCTTTCTCATATGCCTTAGCTTTCAAAAAGATGTCATATAGCATTTCTTCAAAACAAACAGCCTCAGTAATAATTTGTCCTTATTTTGCCAGGTTTGTTAAATGGTTCAACAGCCTGATTCTGGCAGAACAAAGGAAATGCGATAGAAATGTCATCATATATTTGTTCTACAGGTTTGGCCATGCTTCTGCATTTGTGGAAAGTTTAACGCCCGTTAAAAGCATCCATCCTGATGCATATGCAAACAGCTGTGGCTCTTGTATGATTCTGAACAGTCCTATTTGCCACAGTACTGTGAAAATATGTCAAAAAACTCACCCAGATAGAAAGTTCTGCTCTCTAGTCCTCTGGTTGTGTTCAGTCACACTACTGGTTACTATAGACCAATGGGTGTGACAACCATACCCTGTTTTAAAGTTATTTATAGTCAGTAAATGACTTTTTACAGAAAGCAGTGGAAGCTAAAACTATGCAATATTCTGTCTCTGCTACGAAGGATTTCCTTTCTTCTATCTGATTTCCATCTGATTAACTGCACTGACTGATCCAAGCAGGCAGCTCTGTTCCCATATAAATCATCCATATAAGACTGGTCAGAACTCAGGGCTTATGTGAACGCATTTATTGATCTTTGATGGAGATCACAGTTATGAATTCTTGTTTGATTAGTAAAGGAAAATAATTTTTTCTAGTTTTTGAAAATCAAATTGTCTACAGTAAGGATAACTTTACAAACCACCAACTTAAAATGGCAAAAACTTGGGAGTTTATGGAAAACCACAAATTTGGTGGTGTTTATATGACAGGAGGGTTTAGGATAGACTGTCAGTTTTTAAATCTGCAGTTCTTCCTACATGTGCCAGACTTTCCCCATCTTCCAGAGCCCAATCTCCTTCAGAGTTCTCTCTTTCTTTTTCTTTTCCCCCAAGCAGGACAGTAATAGAATACAGTGTCTCTAGGATTTTGGGGCAGGGGGGCAAAGTCTTTTTTTTTTTTTTTTTTTTTTTTTTTTT
>WKFP01013267.1:0-69483 GCA_011057875.1 Pterocles orientalis | reverse complement strand
ATTAGGTCACCCCTCAGTCTCCTCTTTTCCAAGCTAAAGAGACCCAGCTGCCTCAGCCTTTCCTCATAAGGGAGATGCTCCATTCCCTTAATCATCCTCGTGGCTCTGCGCTGGACTCTCTCCAGCAGTTCCCTGTCCTTCCTGAACTGAGGGGCCCAGAACTGGACACAATATTCCAGATGCCATGTGTTTGCAGCCTCTATCTCCTGTACTCACAGGGATGGATCATCAGCACAGTTTTGATGACTGTTGGACCCTCACAAAACCCAAGATCTGTAAGACTGAGCAAATGAACACTTGCAACAATGATCTTGCATCCAACCTGAGTTAAATCACTGATGCATGCTTATCACAAGAACTGATTTTTTTGGATGTTGTTTGCTTGATTTTAAACAGCTAGGAAAACAGGAAAGCAAGAAAGTGAGAAGTGTTGAAAGACAGACAAACATATTTTAATGATTTTTTTTTGAAGTTTTCCTTGTAAAAGAACTTCTGTAGATCTCAGAATTTAAATTTTAAATGTGCGGTTCCATCACAACAAAGCAAAACTTATTAACACTAATGATTAGGAGGAAAAAAATATTGAAGTAATTCGGGAGTGTTGAAATATTGATTTTGAATACTCAGTGTGGCTTCCAGTTTTTGGGAGTTAATTTTTGAGCCACATTTCCAAAGCATTTAAAAACTAATATTTTTTATAATTATGTTTCCCTCTTGCCCTCTCTTAATTTTAGTGGATTTTAAAATCTGTGTGGCTCCCCCTTTCAAATTTCCATGCTGACAGGTTTATTGCCATGTAATTTAGCTGATGCATGATGGAAAACTCAACAATGGTGAGTTGTAGTCTTTTGAGAGACATCCTCCCAAATGGTGTCATGCTTAGAAGTACATCCCGATGCTGAAAACCACTCTGAAAAGTTAGAACCCAGGTCTTCCAAATCTCAAGTCTTCATTAGACAATGTTGTCTTTCAGGGGAAATCCACCCTTATTGGAGAATCCCACACACATAGACCATGGTTATTGCTTTTTAATTGCCACTCCTCATCCTGCACTGTTCAGCAGCCACGTGCATAGGATACACATTATGATATATACACATACGATGTTGTATATTTACTCTGCCAGGACTCTTGCCTCTAATCTGTTCTTGCTATCTTTCAGCATGCCCCTAGCGCTGATTCTCTCCCACACCTGTTCTCATTCAATCCCTGATAATGTCCAGGTTTTCAGAGGTATGAGGATTTTTCTTCTGTTTGACAAGTCTCCAAAAAAGTCATGACTGTAAGAAGAGACAAGAACCTGGACTGCTGGACTCTTTCCAAATTGTGCTTTACTTGAATAAGTCATTTGTTCGCTCTTCATCTTCCTCTAAAATGGGAATAACTTTTTTTAACATTGCAGAGAATGTCAGAAGAATTTTGTAAGCTCTTTGTACAAAGAAACTCACAGCACAGTACAAAGAAATTACATCAGAATGCTAGAAACTTCTTTCTGTCCAGATTTTAGCACAATATTATTCTTCATTTGATCTATATTAATGCTTTTTTTTGTGTGGAACAGAGGTAGTTGAATAGAAATGCTTTTAGAAAGATGAGGCTTACATTTGCTGCCACCAGTCACATTTTTCAAAGAGGAGCAATCAGTAACAAAAGGAACTTAGAAGTCAATGGATAACTTACCTTTCTTCTGATTAGTTTGTGGACAATACTTTTGTTTTGGGGTTTGTTTTTTTTGTGTTTTATTTTAGGTAGGGTTTTGTTGGTTGGTTGAGGTTTTTGTTTTGTTTTTTAATTTAAAAAATAAATGTAAAGTAGCAGTCTACTTTCTTCAACTGCTGTTTTAAAAATATTGGGTGGTGATTCATTTGCCCTCTGCTCCTTCAGACACAATTTATGTTTTGTTAAAATAGACATTCTCGGAATGTCTTGGGGAATTGTTTCTCTGACCAAATTACTCTTTGTGCTCTTCTACGTTTGCAGAATGAAAATATGGTGTTTCACTCTGACAGCATTGGCAAGTCTGTTACAAGGATGATGAGGTCTCCTCAGCAGCCTTCAGTGTAAATTGGTGTAAATTGCCTCCTTGAAGGAGGCAGGGCAGTTAACTTCAATAGAAGTGCACAGCTAAATGAAACCCAACAATTACTCTGTATTTACACAATGATTTAAATAGCCTTATTGACAAAAGGCTGTATTTGTAGATATAGCAGTTGCTTTAAAAAAAAAAAAAAAGCTTGCTTTTGTGCATATCAAAGCTCATTAAAATCGAAAAGATAAATGAAGCAGGAAACTATAACATCCCATTAGAGAGTTTTAAAATTGCAGGAAGATTCAGAGCTGAGCTTTAGCCAAGACAACTCGATAATATTTTTTCACAGTTTTTAAGCTTACAAATTACATTGGTAGCTGGATTTGACCTAGAGTGTTTCTGAAACTAAGCTGTCTTTAAAAAAGCACAAGTCTGACATTTCAGATCCTCGGCTTCCATTTCCACTGTCTTTCACCTGTGACTTGGCTGTTCCTTTCTCTGTGAGGTTGTTTTATTCTGCATTGAATTCCTGGTAGTTGCCTACAGTTTGTGCGCAGTTTGTTGTATACACTGACTTATATGACACTCTCATATACAGTACCATCCCAGTTCTGAGTGGTAGGTATCAAAGTTAGTCTGAGGTGGATCCCTGAATGATCCACAAATATGGCCTGGTTTTGTGTATATGAGGGCATTGGGATTTTCCTCCTACATTATTCTAAGGAAGCCAAGTGATGCAATAAGTCCACGCTTCTCAGATTCTACGTTGGGATAAATTTGAAGACTGTCACTAAAGTTATGTGATGAGTTTATACCAAAACAAGTTTTATCATAAGGATATTATAGTTCTTTATGTATATGTGAGATATGAAGCTGTAAGCTCTATGAGTTTTGACTTCTGAGACGGGATTAACTTTTTTAATCATTTAGTCCTCAATTTCTGTTATCTTTTTAGAGGCTGTAGGTCATTATGCTTGTCTTAAATTGCTTCCTGCATTATTTTTCAATCTACCACTGATATTGGATCTTTAAATTAAAAATCTGATGACTTTCAACTAGAAGAAAAAATAGGCATCTTTTTAAAATTTGGACAATATATAGAGCAGATCATTACATTTAACATTTTTAAACTCTTTTTAGTTATGCTGTGGGAGGGGTTATTTTCTTTTGCAAATACCATTGTAAAAGTTATACTTTCCATGTGCATATTAACAAGCAATTTAGGTGATTAATAATTCATGAGTAAACCTCCTCTAGCTTACTCAGTATTTCTAGTATTGATTTGTTCAAGTTTGTGTACCGAGAATATCCAAATCAAACCCTTGTTCCTATCTCCTCTTTCCCCACTATTAATGATGTTTCTTACCATGGTGCTTGTTTGAGCTCTGGATATTTAATGTGAAAAGCACTGCCAAGGGAAACTAAAGACTGTTTAGAGAACTGAGGTAGGTCTGTTTGTTTCCATCTACTAATTTGTTCTGTCCTGTTAGCTTTCCTTATTTTTCCTGTATGTTTGGCAGGGAGCAGAACTGAATATGACTGTGTTCGGTTGAACAGCCACTACTGCCTTAAGCTGTTTCAGCAACTCACCTTGCCAAAACATTTTTTCTCTCCAGTTTTGTCTCCTTCAACAAAGGAGGTTTGGAGCAATGCTTGTCACCTGAGTTACTTTGGGACTAGCTGGGTTAGTATCACAAGGTGAAATATTTTCATTGTCCCAAAGTGGGGCAGAAAATGTTGACAAATTAATAAACAAAAATCCCTGCAATTATACATAGGCTTCACTGAAATAATTTGGTTTTATATTTCTGCTGTGCCATCAGAGTGTGTTTTAAGTTAGATTGCAAAGTGTTGTTTGAAATTGAAATTTATAGTTTAAATTAGGTCTGTGTCCTATTAAGCCATCTTTAGTTTTGATTTAGTAGTTGTACTGAGCTTAGAAATTTATCGCAACCAATTTTACCTTTCTAACTGTTTCTATCTGAAATTTTCTCTGAAGTTTAAAAAAAAAATCAGGGGAAAATATCTAAGCACCTCTAGTAGCTGAAATCCTTCATATATTTTTAACTGTATAACAATAGACACAAATATTTACCACCTGTGACTGTCTTGCACTTGTTTTAAAATCTTCTGTTTAAATATTATCATCTTGCTCCACAGATATCAAAATCCTGGTTTGCAGTGAGAGATAAATTGTTTCATACAGGTTAGGATGCAAGACATATACAAGTGCAATGGAAAATCTTCCATTATTTGAAACTACAAAAGGATCTACTCTGTATTACAGAGCTGCTGATGCTTCCCCCACCCCGTGCTGCAAAGGGAGAGCTCTGCCCGAAGCCTGTCCGCTAGGATCCAGTGAGAGCCTCATTCCTCCTGCTGTGTAAATTTTAACATGGTATCTGATGTGGCAGACACACTTTAATGAGAATTCTGATAATTAATTCAAACTTAACTGTTGAAAATGAACAATGGGTAATTGAATGTGATGTGATAACTAATTAGTTGATGTAACAGGTAGCCCAAGTGCAGTTCATTTTTTAAAACAAATATTTGAATTACGTGAGAAAACATTCTGTAACACAAGTAATAATACTTTTTTTTTTTTAATTATAACCTCAGTCTACTAAAAAAATGACTGACAATGTTCCTAAGAAGGCAGGTTTCAAGGTCAGACTTAATCAAAAGGTAGATTATGTCTATCACTAGGTCTTTCACTGTGGATAAAAATACGTATAAAAACAGCTATTTTTTTTTCCTCAGTTACTATATATTCGTAGATTTACAGTTTATTCCCTATCTGCAGCGTGGAGTTACAGGTCGTTAACAGATTTCAGTCTTTCCTTGAAGTGAACCTCCATGGATTTATTTAAAAGTTTAATCATGATCCATCTCTTATTCCAGTTATCATAATTTTATCTTATATAGGAAAAAAAATGCATTAATGAAGTCATGATTAACACTCTAATTGTTAGCAAGCAGTATTTTAATAGTAGTCATTGTGCATAATAGAGGGTGTTGTTGGAAACCATCTGCCTGCTGTTTGTGAACAGCATTTAATTAGTAATGTAGCCCTGGAGCAGGAGGTGAACCTTGCCTCTTAATTACCTCTGTTGGCAGCTCCTCCCTCAGGCAGGCTGGGGGCTAGGGGGCCATGGGGAGCACAGGGTGGGTGAGAGGTGCTCCTGCCGCGGTGGGCAGAGCTGATCCTCCACCCGAAGCCCGTTGAGCCAGGGGATCCAGAAACCTGCGCTTCTTTGGTGTGTGTCCTCGACAGTCCTTCCTTCAACTCTCCAACTGGTTGAATACTCTTATGCTTCTCTGGTAAGCAAGGCCTGCAATGGGAGTGGAATTAACTTAGTTTGGGGTTTTTTGTGGTGTTTTTTTTCCTATTACCTTCTCCTTCATTTTCCTTCACTGAAACAACTGTGTGGTTTTAGGGAGAAAAGTAAAATTGCTGGTGACAGGTTAAATTTTGTCTTCAGTGAAATCAAATTCCCTTCGTTTCAATGTAAAAGCAGTGAGGGATATGCCAAGCTCTTTCATAATAACCATTCTCCAAAAGCAATGTTTTGCTGAAAGAAGAGAGTTGGAAACTGTTTTCCTAGGAACTATTAAGCATAGACTAAAAGAAATCTCAGCTTCTTGAATGAAAAATTCCTTTGGAGAATTTGTCTTTTCTTTTTTTGTCTTAACCAAATATTTCTAGAGCACAGACTTGCAAGGCAGGTATGGCATAAAGTTCATGTGTAGTGCCTGTTTGAGTAGCCAGGAACGTGAGGAATGCTCCCTTCTTACAACTGGAGAATTTGGTGCAAGTCTAAAAAGCAAACTCCAGCTCACAACTTGTTTGGGTTCCTCACAGTTAAAGAGAGAAATCTTTCAGGTAAATCCAAAATAGGATCAATGATCTAGACAGTAAGGGTCCTGCTGGGTGATGGCAGGGATGTCAAAACAGGTCATTGCCATTCAGATAGCATAGAGCATGTTTTTAATCTAAATGCTCAAGCAAAAGCTATGTCTGGTGGCAAAGCAATTTTGGTTAATAATGTAAGTGGAGAGGTTTTGAGTTGCATCAAGGAAACTCAGAAGTGAAAGGGATAAATGCTGAAGAAAAATGCCTCAATTAACAGACTCGGTTGTTATGTTGTTTCATGGGGTGTGAACCATCCATTTCATTGTTCTCTATTTTTATTGCTGGGAATGCACAGGAAACCACCACATGATGTTCTTGATCTTGTTAAACTGGAAAAAAAAAAGGTTTAGTGGAGATAATCGTGCTAATTAAAAGGTTGATTATTTGAAAATCTGTCCCTGCTCATAAAAAGATAGCTGTTGGAAACCAGAGAGGACCAATGAACCCTGACAGTCTGACAGTCTGCCTCTGACTGTGCCCAGCACTGCGTGCTATAGAGGTGGGCAAGACTACACGAAGCACCGCGCTGCCCAGTATTTCACCCTGCCCCTTGGGTCCCAAAATGTGTTCTGCTTGAAACTGCAACAAACACCAGAAATGTCTATTATGTTTGTAAGTTGTGAGTTACTTATTTTAAAAAGAATTCCATAGAAAAATTCTAGTTGGGGAAGGATCTAGATAATTTCAAGGCTAATTTGGAGGAAATTTGCTCAGTATAGCCCCAGGCAGTTAGCTCTGATCCTGCTGGCTGGCTTACCTGACTAACCCAGTCTCCACAGACTGTTGGGCTTTTTTTCCTATGCCTCTTTCAGTTTGTCTCTAAGGTGATACTAGTCCCTCTTAGTATTAAAAATATGGTAAGAGAAGCTTTAAGGAAACCAGGGAAGCAGCCCCTCCCTCGTAGTCTTGACCTTTCTCCTCCAGTGTTGTTTCTGCTTCTGCCTAGTGCTCTACAAGTGCTCTGGACACCAGTAGGTATCACTCTAGCTCAGCAATTACCAAATGTAACTTCAGAAACAAGGCGCATTAGTCATCTCGAGAAGATGCAAGATGGTATGAGAAGACATCATTTAAAGTTATAATCTCTGTCTCCAAAAGATAAAAATTGTATTCAGAAGAAATTCTCCAGCTGGAAAGTGAGAGGCTAAAGAAGTGCCTTGGAATAGAAATAACAATTTTAAATCGGAACACATTTCTCCCACTAATGGATTTCTTTATAATGAGCAGACTTATTCAGAAAGATAACTTATAACTTGTGTACAGAACAGGTCCCTCAAATTAAGGTATTTGTACAGGCACAAATGTCAAAGATCTCAGGGAAGGGAGGGATGTGTGTGAGGTTTGTGCTAAGTGTAAACCAATTGGAAGAATATTTGCATGCTATTGTCCAAAACCTGATCTGGATTTTGCTTTGAGGTCTCTTCCATGAAGAAACTGGCAGCTGCTTTTTGCCATCAACATGTACATTTTTAAAAATCCAAAATACATTTTATTTCCCTTTTGATGTTTCAAGCTAGGCTGAAAGTAATTTGAAAATACAGCATATATAAGCTTTTCATCTGAGTTTATCCTAAATTATTCCAATGTTCTTCGGTTTTGGAAACTACATGTATGTCTGGTTCTGATTCAACAGCAAGTCCTGTGTGGATGTAGGATCTTCTGTATTCAGTGTATTAATGATCTCAGGTCAGAGCTTTCTGAACCTGGGGCTGAATCCCAGCCTCTGCCATTGCCAGTGTTCATGGTTACTGTTCCTTTCAGAAAGGGAAAAGGACTACTATAAATTCCACTTCCTCTGGGGACTTCTGGCTTAACTAACATGTCTTGAATACTTTTTAGGGAAGAGTTCCATTTCTCATACATATTGCTATATATAAAGTAAAGCAACCTCTCAGAATCTCAGTTAATTAAAAATTTGCTTTTTTAAAAGGGATAATGAATCAATGTTAATGGCTAAAAAGTAGCATTTTGATAATGTTCTATAATAGGAAAACCCTTTCTTCCTTTTTGTTCTTGCTCTACTGGAGGAAAAAATAGTAATTTATGTTTAAATGCTTATCAAATACGGCATGCACATTGAGCTTAGTTTCTGCTGTGAAATGTAGTTGGTTTCCTGCCATCTCGAGGGAATTTAGAAAACCACCACAGTTTTAGCTGTCTTAGTCAATTCCTGTCTTCTTTCATTTGTGGAATTTTGTCATGTCCCTCTGGTGGCAAATGTTTGAAATATCCATCACATAGCTGCTGTAGGAGAGAGCGCAGGGAAGAAAAAGAAAGAAACCTTTAAATCTATTCCAAGGTGCAAGCTTGAAATCAGCGTACTTCCGGTTACAAATATGCGAAGCATAACAGACCTGCTCTCTGGAGCATAGCTTTGACATGAGAGAGAATGGCATGTAGGTTGGCCTGAGAGCTGGGATTTACATTATGCGGTTTGAAACAATGTCAGAAAAAGATGTCAAGAGCAGAGACTCTTGCATGATGGGCTGAAGGATGGGATTCCAAACTTCCATGTGGCACAAACCACCAGCTGCAAATAGAATAGCCTCGAGCAAAATCAAATACAAATTGTCAGGATGGAGAGGTTTTAAACATAGGAAAATGAAGCATAGCAAAGGGCAATTTTTAACATGCTACTTTTTTTGGTTTTAAGGTATAATATTGCACAGTCTATTTTGTATAGCCTATTATAGCAAGGAACACATTGATAGACCAGAACCTACCTAGTTTTTTATTTTTCAAGACACAGTGATGACAAACAGAAAACGTTGCTTCCTACCCAGTGGGGCTTGTACTTGAGCACTATTAGTGTTGTCTGTTAAAAAAAGTCTTTTTGTGAAACTCTGATCTTTTGGTGAGAATCAAAGATAATAGCACAGCTTTGCTTCTCCAGTCAGCTCACTCACTGCCCCTTTCAAGCGTGTGCTAATACCAGAATATTTCGAACATGTAGCCATAAAACAATATAGAAACTGGGAAGGCCACCTTAAAAACTTCCAACTGATTTCAGGAATAAGTGACATATCTTCACTATGGCTGTTCTGGATAATTTAGCAACTTAAGTATTCTGGCTCCAAAAAATCATAACTTGAAATACTTGAGTAATCCTCTCAACCTGGCTGTATATTTTTTTTTCCCCTGGTCCAATGTATATTTAGCTGAATGTCTTCTTCTGTATCCGCATCAATGCTCCATTTAGTCATTAGTCCTTTGTGTCTCTACAGTTCATCTCCCTATGCGTAGAACAGAAGTAGGTGTTCTTTATAAATAAACTCCCAAATGGGAACCAGATGCTGAACTTTATAGCTGACTAAACAGGAGCACTGAAAGGTGTTATAATATGCCTGGCATCTGAGAGTCAGCATCAAGATGTGCTCTAAATACTACTGCAAACAGTGACAGCTTCTGGACATAAAGAACTCGATGTGCTCTCATTAGCGCTGCTGGAAATTGCTCCCAAGGGCTGTGGTTCTCACTCAATTCAGATCACTTATGTAATTTCAGAGTATGAACTGTTCCAGGGAACCGCAGTGTTCACTGATTTTAGCACTGCTTGGTGAACTTTCCATTAAAGCTTTCGCAGTGTTGGGGATGGAGCTAATGCATTAAGTTCAGTAGTCTCTGAGAACTCCCGAAATGTTCAGATCAGAAAATGCTACTCATAAGGTGCCCCCTGCCCTGCTTAATGATCTGAGTGAAAAAGCAGAGACACAAGCAGAGACAGTCTGTTGGGTCAGGGCCTGGATTCACCTGCAACACTTACCTTCATTAATCTTGTGTTTATATGGCTGAAAAAGTGCTGCCTGTAAAGTGAGATAGCTTCATCGCCAAGTTTGATATCTGATTCCTGGCCTGCCTCTCCGGGGAATTCCAATGGGCTTCTGTGTGCAAATGTGCAGAGGCTCAGTGATTAGAGAGCGGCTGGAGACAGAGCTGTGGATGTCTGCGAGTGCTGATGCTGTGCCTGGCTTGGCTAATGAGCTTCTCACAGCCTTCCTTACTGGAGTGTTTGTTTCCTCTGCGAGTGAGTTCTGTGACTGGTGGTGTTTTCTAGAGATTAGTAAAACAACAATTGTAGGTACAGGCAGAGCTCCAGTGGTGATGTTAGTGGGCATGCACCTGTGTTTGGAGATAACTGACTCTATTCCTGAAGTTTGCGGGACTTGGGGTCTCCCCGTCTGAGATGCAGAAAGATTGAGCCCTCCATAGTGCTGCCCTTAGTCTGTCAGTCTCCTAGTGGTTCAAACAACTGTTTCTAGAGAAGGAAGTTTCTAAAAGACTGAGTCATGTAATGGAGGGTTACAACTCCACCAGTCACTTCCCTGGACACACCTTGAGAGCGACATGAATAAAACATTTGCAGGCTTAAGCCTTGATGTAAATTCTAAGCAAATATTTGGTTCATGCTGCTACTCTGTGCATGTTGAGTGGCACCTTACTCCGTAATGAACCTCACTGAAACAGATAGGTAATTATAAAATGAATATTTTCGAGCATAGTAAGGGTATTTGAATGTAGTTACTGTATTTGTGGAGCACTTGCCAAATTTTCTAAGGCAACTGATCCTGAAATATGGAAATCCATTGCTCAGGTTTGGGGGCAGAAGTTTGGAGGGTGCTGGGGTTTTGTGGTTTGTGTTTTTGTTGTTGGTTAGTTCCTTTGGGTTTTGTGAGTTGTGGTGGTGGGGTTTTTATTTAATAATTCAGGCAATAATAGCTAAAGTGGGTAAATCACGGTCTTAGTTTGCCATAGGTTAATCAATTTCTGAGTTCTTATTCGGATGTTTTACAACTAAGGATACTGTTGGACAGTGTCTCATTCTGTGATGCACTTTTAAAAGTACCATCCGTTAAGTATTAATGTCACTTTTAGTTCTGTAAAATTGTGAAAAGCAAAATGCAGGAAGTGCAGAGGTAAAAACTAGATTTTTCTCTGATTCCTTTATTTTTAGAATAGTGTATAAAGAAGATGGGCAGGGGCATGAGAAAAATAGGTTAAATTCCATTCTTCTAAAGGGTCAAGCTGAAATACTAGTGAGGATTTAACAAACATGTTTCAACAGCAACCTTTTTAGTGTTGGGAGAGCTTTGGGCAGAGCATGCTGCTCGGCTAGCTGGGATGCTGGCTTGCACAGGAGGGCAAACAGGTGCTTTGGAAAAGCTGGTGGGTAGTTACGTGGGTGTGATAATGAGATACTGTTTTGGTTCTCAGTGTTCTTTCTGTGACAGCAAACTGTTGAGATTCACATAATGTCAATGGACAAAGATTGTGTAGCCAAAAACCACAGGCGTGACCAAGTTTGCAGTAACTTGATTATGGTGTGCTGCTGAGTTTTTGATTAGTGGTTTTTGCTTTTCATTTAACTTCAAACAGCATACTAGTTGCAACACCTTCATAGGAAATATCCAAGGGTTATTTTTCTCTTTTTTTCTAACCAAAGCCAGTGGTCTGTGTAATTTATATCATGGCTTTGCATTTCCTCTCTCTGGTTACAGCCAAGTACTCAGGGCTTTGCTAATCTTTTCACAGGGATTTATAAACTGTCTTCTGTTTTTCCTTGTTGCAGGTTCCCAAGCCACATATTTGGCTTCAGTTTAGGAGTTTGGATTGACCCAAAAGATCAAAGCAAAAGACATCCAATTCATCGCAATCGTTATGACTTGTAGCCAATGTTTTAGAAGCTGGGAATTTCCGTGGATACAGAAGGGATATAGCTTCCCAAATCTCATTGACGTTCAGAGGGGTTTGGACACAATTTAAGCTTCTTTCACAATCCTACGCTGAAATGGCCAGCTCTACTTTCCTTTCTAACATGCATTTCTTAGTTTATTTTTTAATTTTTCTTATTGATGAATTCTCTGTATTTGAGACTTGTACCTGCCAAGAGACATTCATCTTCCTTGCCAACTCTGAGTGATGTTGACAGCCCAGTATGATTATACATGATAACAAATGACTGTTTATGTCAACAAAAGTAGGTAATTTACAGATGAGTCCCACTTCTTCCAAAAATATAGGCAAAAAAGTAGCCTTGGAAACATCACCAGAAAGTCTCAGGTTTCCAAAAAATGTTATTAACTTTTTTTTTGTCATGATGTAGTAGGCATGTAGTTAACTGGTGTCCTACACTAAAGACAGAAGTTTCTACCTTTCCAAGAAACTACATCTTGAAGAATACACTACTTGTGTGTTTTTACAAAAGATTATGGCATTGTCAGCATTTTCAAGAAAAATGCTTTAAAGCATGGCAACTTATAAATATCTAACTTTCAGTGTTGTTAGATACAGCCCTTCTTCCATCTTTTTGGGAATAGAGGAGCAAAGAATAATATTTGTAATAATTACCAATGTTTATTAATTAATCAGTGGTTACTAACTTCCCTGACTCTTCAGTGTTTCCCTGACCTTGTGGATCCTGAAGACAACCTACAGTAACAAGAGTCAAACATTGTAATTTAAAAATTCCTATTACTGTGTGTAATTTTGTGAACAAAATTGATAATTCTATCCTTTGTTTAAATAATTAATTTTAGATAGGAGTATGATCATGAACTGCTTCATGGTTTTGCTAAACAAAAAGTGCAACTTCTGTCAAGTGCCTGGACAAACATCTGTGGGCAGACACAGATGGAGAAAAGCAAAAAAATTTTGAACCAAAAGGTATTTCATGTGTCCTCGCTTTCCTTTCCATTGTATCTGCCCTGATTATATGTTCATGGCCAACAATAAACTGATGACAGGAATAGTTCAAGTAGCAACAACCGAAATCCTATCCGTAATTCCTGCAGTGAGCTGTGTTTTTATAAAGAACCTGTGCAGGGTAATACTTGGGTAGTAAACACCAAAGCAAGTGTCTTTGTGACAAAGTGGAAAAATAATTCAAGGAGATAATGTCTGTTTTCAGATGTAAAGTTTTCATTTTGAACAGGGGCAGCCGTGGGTTATCGTTTAATTGATGGCAAAGCATGAAAAGAGAGAATCAAAGTGCAGACGTCAAGAATAGTTAAATAGCTTGAACTTCTCAAAAGCCTTTTGTTTTTAATTTTAAGAAAAGGAACTTGAAACATGGTATTAAAATCTTAAACTTAGATATGGTTAAGACTGGAAATTGCAATTGCCCCTCCTGTAACCTTTGGTATTCTTCCCAATATTCTTCTTTGTCAAAGGTACTCAATTTTATGAGCTCATTATTTTTCCTGTACTAATACATTTTTCCTTATCTTCTAACTGACCTCTGCTCCTAGCATATGATGGCACACTCACATCTGCTCTGGCTTCTCTCCCTTCAGGTCTCCTGCTGCAATTGACACAGCTGATGCTTTGACACTATTCAAGCTGTCTTCTGGTGCCTTTTGCCATCTCCCACAGTCTACCTCGTTGCAGTTCAGCAGAAGTGGGAATCCAAATGGGCAGCTGCTAGCAAATCTTCCTAATGAAATTTGAGAGGGGCTTGAACAGGTAAATAAGATCAAAATTCCTTAAATAACTTCAGTTTTCAAAACTTGTGTTAGAACCATTACTGAAGATTTTAGTTCTTCATAAAGCACAGGAACAGGGAGCACTTTTCTTGGCTTTTCATGTTCAGGCAAAATTTCACGTCTTCTCTTGAAATCTACAAACTTCCATTTCTGCTGTGATCTCTATCATGTTGAAATAATCTCTTGAGGTTTCAGACAATGGTAACAAAAGCAGTGCAAAAAAGGCAACAAAATATTTTTAATCACTGTCATAAACTTTGGTCTTAAATTTCTCTAACCGGTGCTGATAAATAATGTTATTGTTTGGTTTTATATCTCTACCTGCTGGTTTATGCATACAAACAGGACTATTTAACTTAATGCTTTTCCACAGTTGTCTTTTATGAATTTGTTTTGTTAACAGATTCAATTGGTTTGGGTTTTTTTTATGTCATCTGTTGTGTAGGTTTTTGTTCTCTGTGAGGCTACGTAAAATACTGAAGTTAAAGATACAGAAAAACCATTGAGAAATTAAATAAAGGCATTTCCTACAGATAGACTGTTTGGACAGAACTGCATCATACCTTTAGCTTAAAATGAGTTCTTTGCTCACCAAGGGGTCACATCTATGAGTTTTGGAGTCTGGTGGTTTGTGGTTTATGATGATTTTTATGATCTTTGCTGAGGCCACCTCATAAGAGCAGATTGCCAGGTGTTACAGACTTCTCAATGCAAGACAGAATGCAGTGCAGAAGGTACAGAAATATGCTAGGAATGCAGTCTTCACGTTAAAAGGTCCTGTAGCTGTTTTCCTATGTGAAAGCTGGAAGTAGAAGACAATTATAGTCTCGGGTGTCTCTCACTGCACAGTGTCTGAGATGCTCTAGTCTTTCAGATATGCAGGCCTTGCAGAAAGGTGAAAATGTATTTTTTTAGTGTAATTTATATTGAAAGTTACTTAAATATAGGAACAAAACTAAAATATGTTTTTATTATCATTTTGCTCAGTACTTATTATGTGTTAGGATCATTAACATCACTTTATACATTGTGTGTTTAGTAATCTCACAACCGCCACGTCGCTCTTCTCATCTCCCATCCTCATCACTGAATTAGTAACATCAGAGAATATGTGCAGCTTTTCACTCATTTCTAGGAAATTTGTTAGTGAGGGGTTATTAATTTCTCAAATTGCTGACTGGAAAGCAAATGCAGCTTGACGCTTAATGTGCTGAGAATATTTTCCTATTTTTAGAGGTAGTCCAGCTCTCATGAGTTAAAGAAACCAGTCTTCCAAGTTTAATAGAAGTTTCAAATGTGAGAAAAGAAGTCTTTTGAAGTGGTCATTAATTAGAAATAAGTTTAAAAGAGAAAGGAAAGCATCTTGCTCTTCTCTGGTCAAATGTTATTATGCAGATGTGACGGGCATTGTTAGGCTGGTAGAATGGGATGAATTATTTCCATGGCACAGAGAACTTTATCAGAGGAGGTTGTTTGAAGTTTCACTGTGCTACATTCCATGGATTTTCCCCAGGTACAGTCGGTGTGGCTTCATCTCTTTCCCCTCTCCTGCATCCCTACTACATCCTCCCCTTTATCTCAGGTAAATATTCCCTACAATGCCTCTGTTTTGTCTGGCTGCTGATTAATTTCCCCTCCCTTCTCCCCACTGGTGTGGAGATCATCAGGCAGCAGGTCCAAGGTGACAGAAGTAAACTTCTGCTTGAAAAAGCAACAGCAGTGGGGCAGTTGATGTGTTTAGCAACAGCTGCTCTTTAAAGAGAACCATCCTGAAAGATCTGGCCGATACTTTTGACAATTACTCAACTTGTTTTCCCTCTGAAATGAAAAACCCTTTCACCGAGCTCAATAACCTCCAAAGGGGCCACAAAAATACAAAGGTGAGTGCACCTTAATGCTGTTAGCCTCACATTCCTACTCTGCTCCTTCCCACATCCTGAAGTATTTCACCTGTGGAGCTGGATAATTTGCTGGGTACTGGAACACAGGTTCTGAGTCACAGTGGACTGCAAACTCCTTTCCTTTTTACCTGGGACCCACTCAGAGAATCCTTTCCACGCAGCGTATGAACAATGCTACTTTTCAAGTTGGCACCTCTCAGACTGCAAGGTGCAGGTGGACATCTGGTCAGGGACAGGTTAGGTGTCTGTGCAGGAGTGTGGAGCTGGCAGGGACCTCCGTGAGGAGAAGGGCCAGCAGTAACAGACTGCTTGTGAGCATTGTGCTTTATGGGATTCTCCTTGGGCTGTAGACACATGGCGCAGGACCACAGCTGTTGCATGGGGAATGTCTGTGGCTCTGCGCTATGTGTGTATGAGGTGGAGGCCTGCAGTGGGACTTGTGATATAATGGCCAAATAGTGAGAAATGAGCAAGCTGAAGGTGTTTGTATTATAATGGTTTCACAGATGAGTGAGCTGAAAGTGCTTCTTATTAGGATCAAATATAATATTTCTTGCCTCCCAGTAGTCTCAGCTCTGCCAGCCTTCTGCTGTCGGACTCCAGTTCTTGTGCTGGGAAGGGGGAAGAACTACTTTCCTGCATGCACCTTTCCTATGTTGTTTCTCAGTTAACTCGTGGCAATAAGAAAGAGTTGACCAGCTTATCTTAATGTCAATGTTTGCACAAATGTATTTGTTCAAAGCAAATGGCTTCTTAAGAGTCATTTGAAGAGCCTGACCTGAACGTGTGGTTCTTCCTCTTAACCTTGCAGACTGCTGATGCATAAGCTCATTTCTTTCAAATGTCATGTTCTTGTAATGAAATGTGCAGGATGCGGGTCTGCAAGCAGTCTTTGAACAGAAATTCCAGTTGTCCTTATTATCTTAATAGCAGACCTATTAGGGTTGTTCACAGTTTTAGAAATGAAAAGAGGTGTGACTTGCTCAGGATTTTTCTTTTCTTTCCACAAGTCTGAAGGCATGACGGAGGAGTGCTTTCAGCATTGACCTCTCATCATACCGGAGATTATGGTGTGATGGTTGTTAATTCACTGTTCTGACACTTAGGCAAATGGATTGGTGGAGAGGCAAGAAGTCTATTCAGTAATGTCATCCCCTGTAAAAAAGATTATAGGGAAATGCTTTATTATCATTGCTTACGATCACTGCTTACTGGTTTTCAAAATACCAACAATATGCCAAATGCTTTCAAGAGACCTGTAAGAAACAGCTCTTTCCTCAAACAATTTACAGCCATGGCAGGCTGTCATCTGCCAGTGTGCATGTGTATTTTCCATTTTTTATTGCTCTTTTTCACAGAGAGGCAAAAAAAAAATCAAAAATCACCAGAACATTCTCCATTGTCAAATGAAGAGAAAATAAATGGGAGAGGAGGATGCAACATGAGTAGGGAGTCATTATTTATTTGATGTGTTGAGGGGAAAGTTCAGATAATTATCTAGAATGTTGTGAAGCTTTTCCTGTCAGCCTCGATACATAATGAGAATTTGTTGGTAGACATCCAGAGGGAAAATTGCTTTGAATTATTGCATTGAATTTTACAGTGTGCTGTTTCTGTTTGAATGAATGGTGGTTCAGTGTGTGCATGTGTGGTGAGCTGTGACCAAAACTTGCAGTGCTTGGGCAACAAGATGGTGCCGCTCCTCTGCATCTGTGCCTACGCGGAGAGCTGGTCGCTGCCACGTTAGTAAGGCACCAGTCTGTCTTTTCAGTGATCACTCTGAAAACAAGTGGATTTCTTCCAAAAATACATGACTGATTCTTCTGTCAGACTTAAATATTGCAGTACAGTCTTCCTGTTGCATATTTTAGAAGAAACATCTCGGACCTCTTAAATAATCTAATCTTGGCCATTTGTTTACTTCTGCCAGATTTTAATTTCTTAGTCACAGGCTTTGAGCTATGTTCCAAAGCTTTACAGCTGTTTATTACATACTATAGTAAATGGCTTCATTTCTTGCTGAAGATTGGTAGTATATTAACTCTGTGGTTTAAAAAGAAGTTAGAGAGCTTCAGCTTGACTCTTAATTGCAGCTTTACTGATTGTGTATCAGGATTCATTTTGCTAAAAATATAAATTAGTTCTTGCTGGGTAAATTTCAGCAGTTTCTAATCTTTCCTTCTAATTTCTGTATTGATTTGAATTAATTGTTATTCTAGGGATTGCAAGCTCTTCCCTATGACCATCTAATGACTTTTACCAATGCTCTGTCACACTTGCTTTGAATTTTAACGATTCAGGAGGTGGGGAGCTTCAACAGTCATTACTGTCTAAAAAAGGAAATTGGTTTTAATTGGTTAAAAGTTATTGAATGTTCTGTCCTTTCTAGGCATCGAAGATCTGGGTTTGCTGGTGGTATTTTGTTTTTTTAATATTACATTTTCAACATCTTGAAAAAGTCATATTTTGACTTGAGGAGTATTCCAAGGAGTCTGAGAGGTTCTGGTTAGAATCAAGAACTGATCTGATTTACCTTACAGTTTGCCATACATACCTTACATCTCCTCCTAGTTTTGATTGTCAGGTGGGGGGGTGCGAGGGGTAGATGGCAAGTTTTTCTCTTTTCCTGCCTTGTAGAATACCCTTCGCAGTTGTGCTCTCCTTTCTGTATAACTTCTAGTCTCCCAGACAGAGAATAGCTTTAGTGTTCTGTGCAGATGTGACTTCCCATAATGTCACTGTTTTCTGAAGGCTGTAATGTAATAGAAGTATAACCTTCTGACACTATATAACCTTATTACCCAGGCAACTCTCCTTGAGACAAGATTTTGTTCTACCAGTAGATGAAATAGTGGATTGCCATGCAGAAGCAAATGGCACGTGGCTGAAAGTAGTGAATTCAGCCATTCAGCTGCTTGTGTGGGTTGTGCCTCTTAAATCTTGACATAATTTTCAAAACCGGAGAATCCAGTGATGAGCTATTCTTCATATTAAATTACAGGTATCTCCTGGGTGACTCAGATAATCTAGGTAAATTATAAAGTCGTAATTTAAGAGTTTAATTCCTAAGAGTATCAGAGAACAGCTGTTGTATGCATGATTACAGCAGGTAGGGGTAATTTTCCAGGTATATATACTTCCGTTTAGTGAATTTCAGTGGTATTTTCGTAGAACATTTTGATTAAGTTAATACAATACTCTGTTTTTTAGGACCAGCGATAAGGTGATTTATGTGACAGTATTTCCCTGTGCTGCGCTGCCAGTGTGTTTGCTCTTGAGACAGATGACTGATGGTTTAAAATGTCTGAAAATGTTTTTTCTCATTTCTGTCTGGCAGTTCATTAACAGTTTATACATGGAAATGTCCTTAGTTACGTTCAAATCAGATTAATCAACAAACATATGAAACATACATTTAATCCCATTTACCTGATGTACACAAACAATCCATAAAAATGATTCATTATTCCTACTTGCCTTATCTTGCATGATCAATTTATAATCAATAAGAGCTATTTTTCTTTCAAGTAAGAGATTTATAGGCCTTGGCCATGGTGTAATAGTCAGTATGCACATAAAAATCATATTGACAAGCCTTTACTTTTACATTCCAGTGTCCCAGAGACACAGCTACTGAATCGGATTCCATGTCACAAACCAAACCGGATTATAATAATCCTAAATTGAAGACATTGGAGGGGAAAAAAATGGGTGTTACAATCTAGCAATTGTCTTATTTTTCCACCCATATCATGCTGGAAACATGGCTAGTCTGCCTTTTTGTAACTATGTAAGCAAAACATGACTTTCAGCAGTTCTTCACTTAGGACCTCTCATCCCATAGTGGTTTAGCTCTCGCTGAAGACAGTCTGCTCAGAGCAAGATGATTCTATACCTCTGCATGTTGTATTCATCCTTTGTTGCAGTGATCTGTACATGTTATGATACCAACTTGCAGTTTGCCATCCGTGTAGTAATTTATAAGTTGTCATAGTTTCTGTGACTTTAAAATTTGTCTCCTCTCAGCTTAAATAATAGTGAAAAAGTTAAACTTCTTAATTAAAATTTGCCTGACTTCATAGTCAAACATTTAATGAAAAAATCAATTTTTCCTGGGGCTGTTGTTTCAGCCTGTCTGCAGACTCCAGCTAACACTGTCATATCCATTACTCTCTATTTATTTGCTAGCTGTTTTTCTTGTCTTAGAGGAATCTCCCTTCTGGATTCCCAGCTGATCGCAAACTCTTAATATGTACAGTTGAGGAGAAACTCCGCTGTAGTTACAGTTAAAATGGATTTACACCTTCTCAACTTCTGCTGCAAAAATATTAGCTGTGGTTTAGCTTTGGATTAAAGGCTTGAATATAGGTAAGGGAGACAGACAAATCGGTAAGTTCTCGAATATGAGAGATGCACAAGCCACCTGGGAGAAATGCAATTCCTATGCTCTTAAATATATTCTTAGCCCAGCTTTGGAAATAAAACAAGGTATATTAGAGTTCATACAACGTGCCTGGAGTCTCCACTTTTCTCAGCACTCTGTTTGACAGGTATGATGATATTATGACATGTTCTGTTGAAGTTTCAGTTTGGCTCCTCAGGTGGGAGGCGAGTACACTGTGGAAGAACAGTTCTAGTGTTTCCTTCCTTTTTGACACTTTGTAGTAGACTGTTGGAAAACTGCTGTTATATTAATCCTTCCATTGTAGATAGACACAATTCTAAACTTAATTTACTATACAGCTGCAAATGAATTGCATTCTGTCTCTGCCTGATGGTAGAGGCATTGTGTTGTGAGAGTATGGTGTAGTCAAGTTTTAAAAGTCCTAATTTTTGTGGACATATTTATAGGTTATTTGTTAGCAGTATATATAATATATATTATTTCCCTCTGAAATTATAAATATGAACTTTTTAAGGTGAGAAAGTTGAAGTCTTCTGCAGATGAGAGGCTTAACGTAGCTATGTGCCTAAGCTTCCACTATTTTCAAGTCTTGAAATTATGCAGCCATGATTAAAAGGTGATTCTAAGTTATTAAAAAATGAACTGTTATACTAAGTTACTAATCGGGCAAATCATGTATTTTGCTTTCTTTTCAGAGTGTTATTATAATTACCCATAGTAGCATCTACTGAATGTTTAATCTCATTTGAATTGACAGCCCTTTTTTCCTCTCTACATATATGAACTCATTTAAATTCTGCTTTTATTCTAACTTGTAAATATTTCTTCTTATTTTGCTCTCTGTTGCTTCATCACAATGTGGTTACTAAATCTTCTATTCTTCCATTGATGTTAAATCCTTTGGGATTGTGACTACATGTTCCACTACTAGGGCTCACTGAACTGAGTTTTAATACATAGGGGGAAAAGAAAGGTTTGAGATCCCTCCTCGCTCCTTCTTTCCACCTCCCATTCATTGGATACCACAGGGAGTTGCTGTGGATCACTCAGATTTCTCTATAGAAATAGGTATTTTTAGTTTCACCTCCACTGGTGGGTGAGATATGAAACACCAACTGGAGTAAAGGATGACATCTAAGACACCACCCTGAATTTCAGTATCTGCATAGAGATAAACTTGCCCCTTCCAGGATTAGGACATGGGGAATTAATGGTTTGATGGTAGTGCCTTTCCAGACTGGCTTAATGTTGAGACAACATAGCTCTCAAATTGGTGAGCACCCAGCTTACATGCCCAAGAGCTGCAGCACGTCACCAGTAGCACATGCTAAAGTCTCACTGCTCTGTTAATTCTTCTTATCTCAAGAGATACAAACATCTAATTTTCAAGGTTCCGGATTTGCTAAAATTCCACCACAATGCACAACTCAGCCAACGTTTTTTCTGGGAGCAGGTTAACACCTATTTAATTGAACAACTGAAGGTAAGTGTAAGTATTTGTATTCTGTGGTAATTTCTAGGTGAAAAAAATATTAAATGAAGTACTGTTATGTGTTGGACACGGTGATAAGTTGAGTGTCTGTAGCAAGTGCTTCCCACCAGATGGGCTGTAAGGTAGGTAGGTTGGAGTGCTGGCAGCTGATATTTAGGGCATGCAATCTGAAGAAATCAGGAAGGTAGAAAGTGAGGGGCAAACTGAGAAGCAGAGTGGAAATGGAAAGAAATAGAGCAGTGAAAAGAGGAACCTTGTTACTGTTTTCCTGCAATATAATAACTGCAATTCCTAAGTCACTCTCCTGTAGGGAGAGATGCTTCTTCCACAACAGATGCGTGAGATATAGAGGGAAATATTTTCACTGGAGAGACAGAGTTGTCCCACCACAAAGGGCATAGTAGTTTAAGTGGAATAGATTCTCAGATAAAGCACAGTGATGTTGCAAAAGCTAGCCAAAGTCCATGTCTGGAGCAAGAACCGTCTTAAACCGCTTTCTGCAAGGGTAATACAAATTTCATGTTATTAGCACTTCATATCCCAGTGACATGATGTGTATGTCTTAAGGGGCTTGCTGTCTAGTGTGCAGCTCTAGTTCTTTCTTTGGTTTTATTAATTCTTTTGACAATAAAGGTTATAACAGGTTCTGTCATCTACTGTACTAAAGCCTTTGGAGCCTGGTAAAGAGGGAATGTGTTTGCCACTGTGCTTCATGAATACAACTGATTTCTTCAGATTCTCCATGGAGTAAAGGGAGACAGGATTTCACTTTCAGCATCTGTGTGATATTGCTGGCATCTGGCAGTCCACGTGCCATTGCTGGTAATAAACAAGATGCAAACATACTGCTTCATTTGTAGCATACTCTCCCTGGTTAGCTTCAAGCTTACTCTTCTATCAGCTTTAACTGAATTTAATAGTAATTATTTGGCTTGAATGGACTGGTGATTGCTACCTACCAGAGAAGCAGCTGGAAGAGATGCAAATATTTCCTTTTCATTTTAATACATGTTCGTCTTTCATTAACATCTTTTCTGGGGTTAAAGACGTGACTGACTCATTACAGGGCTGCATGGTCACAACTGGGGACTTCACCAGTCCTCAGCTGTTGTTTACTGTAGGTATACGATGCCAAGGGTATTGGATACTATTTGTTCCAATGGTTGCTACTCTCTTGAAGTATAAATGCTCATTTTGCAGTGTTTTCATGAGTATTTCCCTAGCTCTGAAACAGTTATTTAAAATTATTTTTCTTTTGAATGATATTTTCTTCTGTTTCTATTGTATTTTCCCAGGAAGATGGGTTTCTCTGTATGTGAGATAGACAGCAGTCTAGCATGGTGTATCTAGACATGATGAACAGTTTCACTTATTCGTGGATTTTTGACCAGCTAGCAAAGCAGGTAAATTCAGCCAGGCTCCTTAGATCCTCACTGCTTACTAAATCAATTGCTGTTCGTTATTTCCAAATAACCCTTGTACCCATTGTATACTCAGCTTTGCAAGCATTTGGTGTTTAAAGATTCTGAAGAATATCTAATATGTGTGGAGTTAAGTTTTTTTATAAAATTAGACAAAAAACCACAAAAGAATCAGAGTATAACAGCTCCCAACTCATTTATATGCACAGGATGGAAAAAACTTTACAAGTAATGCAACATACTCTGAGCAGTTTGTCCCCAGCAAAAGCTGATGATGCAGTGGGTTAATTCCTGGCCCTGTGCGCTCCACAGAGCAGTGTGCCTTGTACCACCAGTACTCTGCTGTGTTCACTTTTGTGGAAATGTGGAACAGTGACAGAGTTGGTGCTGTCTGTCTTCCTAGAATTTGCAGCCCATAGAGGTACTGTGTTAGAAATGTCAGTATGAGATTGGAAAGTGATGTATGTTTTGATGCTTCTTCATGTCACTACACTTTGATCAGAGGTAAATTCATTTGTATTTTAGTCCCATCCTTCAAGTTTAAGGCTCCACCTATGCTATTGAACGATGTGTCACCAGAATTTTTAGGACAGTGGTTTCTAATGTCTGATATAAATACATTCAGCAGACCAAGTCTTTGTTACCTCTGTAACACACTCTGTAAGTGTTTTGTCTTCTACTACCAAGCAAACGTCAAGTAATAACTGAGCATTCTGCAAAATTCAATCAAACATGACTATGTCACTAGGGAATATATAGATTATAACTCTGCAGGAGGTATACATATAGCTGAGAGAGGAAGGGGGGGTGAGAAGGCGGAGAAGATAGGCTTTTACTCTGTGAAAACTCCTTTTTTCCCCACATGAAGCTGTGTGCAAGCTCTCTCTTGTTATGCATTGATTATTTTCCATAGAGATGTTAAAACTGTGCACAGTTATTTTGCCGATTGCTAAGCAGCTGTATAAGGACTTCCAGCAAGAGGGCCTTTTGGCACATTTGCATCTTTTTTTATGATGGCTGGGTGATGTGTTTTTGTATGATGCTTGTCAATGCTGTTTACATCTTAGTATGGGAGGTTTTCTTTGGTCATGCTTGGTGCAAAAGTGTAGATGTAGCAATTCTCCCTTGTGATACTGGTGACATTTATTTTTTTCATCTGTTTTATGGTGAGATCAGAGATGTCAAAAGGAAATATCTATTTTTTTTAATTAAAAAAATCCATTAAAATCTTATCCATTTTCTTTGTTGCAGTTGCAGGTAGGGTGTATGTTTAACACAGGGATGTGCTTGTAAGTGTCATATTTATAAAAGCAGATGTACATCTCAGAGGAACTTTAAGAAATGGGAGAAAAGAGACTGGTGGACATAATGGAACATATCCAACGTTTTCAACTACTCCTGAGCTTAAGCTAAAAAGCTTACTGTGAAATGCATGAGTGTTCTGAGCTTATATTTTCCATATTAATAGGAAAAATCCTTTAAAATATTACAGTTTTTCATATGCTGTGTTGTGAAATTTCAGTAGGTGTTCCTGCCTGTGTTTGTGGTCCAACAAAGCTTCTGCAGTGCAGCTAAGTGCTGTGTCACTAGTGATCTGTTTGTGGCGACTGATCTTAGAACTGAGAGGAAAAGAGAATGATCATAGGAAACCGACTTTAAGGGCCAAGGGATGAGCCATGTGACATCTGGTTATAAACAGCATGTGCAGAAGTTATAGGCTTGAAAAATAGCAAGTGAGCAACTCAGTAAATATGTGTTTACCATACAGTGGCTTCTTACTGAGTAGTAATATTTCCATGTACAGCTATAGAAAGAAAACTATTGGTGCTAACATAAATACGATCTATTCAAAGCATTGCATGAAAGAAATGTATATTCTTTCCATTCAAAAATGTAGTTTATCAGAAAAACTGAAATGGTAGTTATTGAAATAGCCCACTGAATATCTGATTGCCTGTAGCCATTAAACCAAGACAGAAAGTCTCCTTCCCCTTCAAATTATCAGCTTCATGAAGGAATTACATTTTGTATTTCATTCAGGATTTTAGACTAAAAATTCTTCAGGCTCCATACCTAGTAGCGTATGAAAGAAATAAATGAGCTCATTTTCTGTTGGAGATGCATGAAGGAGGCTGGTTGAAATAGAAAAAAAAATTGCTTTGTGATGGAGCGCACAAGAGCAGTCTCTAGACAAAGTAGATTTGATATCTGTCAGTACTCCAGAAGTTGTGGGATTTGGGCAAATGATTCAATTCCTAACTCTGTTTCTATGATAAAGTTAACAGCTACCTATTTCTACTGTGATTTCTTTGCAAAATGATCCGCTTTATGATGCGTAGCACAGTAGGAGTTTTCTGTAAGTTAGGGCCTTTAAGTAGGATTTTTAGGATTTTTAGTAATGATCTGTATGCTCATGTGTTGCTGAAGTAGAGTAACAGTGTAGCCCAAAATTTGGAATTAAGAGCTGAATAGGAAGTTGTAAAATGAAACTTAGCCTGAAACTTTGTTGGAGAATTTGAAACAGGAAATCTGAATCTCTTCAGAAGAGTTAGTGAAATTTTATTTCAGCCTCAAACTTATTGCAGGGATTTTTCTAATGGCTTTGCGCAATGTCTGGAGAGCCACTGTTTCCTTTTCAGTTTATAACCCACAGCAGGGGCCCCTGGCATGGCTGGAACCCTTAACCACGTCAGTCTACCTGGCAAGTACAGTGACTGCTTGGCAGCCCCCCCTTCCCATGTCCTTGTTTACTGCAGCAAAGCATATTCACTATTTGGTGTTTACTGTAACATAAGGTGTCGTTTCAACTTTTATTTTTAAACATATAATGAAGGGGATGTTTCTGCCCTAGGCTGAACATCTGTGCTTAGTCCTTCATCTCAGCCCCAGAGTGGGCATCTGCACGTTGTTCCTGCATCTTCACCAAAGGCACTTACTTTATCCTTACGGAGGTGGGATTTAAAAGAGAATTCAGCTAGAGAACTGCCTCTGCCTTTTCCAGTGAGGTGCAGTCTTCTCATTTTATTAGCCTTATCCCCCATCTGTCCATTTGTAACAGCAAAGATGTGCCTTCTGCTGGTGATCTTGATTTGACTTGCTATTTGGTTTGATATAAAAGTTGCAAGAAACCTGTTAATGGTGCAAAGACCTCTTTAGTGATTTGTGTTTTCTCTCTTGTTCAACTGCTGAATGCAAAGCGAAGCAGATTGATTCCTTGGATTTGAGAGGATTCTGCATGTACATTTACTGGAGGAAAAGAGGAAGAATTTTTATGTAACAGTGAAATTAAGGATACCTTAGCTTGTAAGGTCCATGCCTGCTTTTCACTTTTCCTTTGACAAGATTTTCCTTGGTCAGACAATATGGCCTGATGCATTCTCCTTGTATACAGTTTTTATTCTTCTTCAAGTAAAGAAAGACAATCATGACTGCATCACGAAGTCAAAAATGAAAGGCAAGGAAAAATTAGTCTTATAATTCCAGTTCAGTGTCATTCCTATTCTTTCCTTCTGCCATTTCACTCTCTCAGGTGTGTTCATATTGTTTTTCCAAGAGTAATCCTACAGTTTCACACAGGTGGAAGGAGTTTCTATTGTCTCACAATATAGAGAAACTCTTGCACAAATGTTGATTCATTGGCTGTGTTAGATTATTACTTCCATGTCAATTGACTTCCGTGCAAAACAGTAGCAAATCTGTGACTAGTTTCTTGCAACTCCATTAAGATGCCCAGAGAGAGGAGCAAGTTAAGTGTTTGGTAGTTTGGGGAACAATTTTCAGCATCTTTACGTGTGCATTTAGGCTCAGTATTCACAGAGAATCAGGGTGCTCTCTGAGACTTGTAGAAAAGATGTACAACTGAACAAGAGATGGCAGATGCTCTGGTTACAAATCATAAGAAAGTCCTTATGGGGACTTTAAATAGTTATGAAGGTTGTATGGATGCAGGCTTATTAAAAATCTAACTGCTTCCCATTACAGTGATGCTGGTGGAAGCTGGAGGCACAGATCAAGGGCAGTAGCTGGCCCTTAGGGCAAAATTCTTAACTTGAACTCTCCTCTGCAGAACAAATCCCAAGCATGTCGTGCTCTTGTTCCATGCATAGGACTTGCATTAATCTGAGTCCCTTTTTTGTTTTGTTGATTGGTTTGTGGGCTGCTTTGTTGACTGGTTTATGAGAAAAGTCTCACTCCCTGAACTGGTCAGGAGCCATATGAGTTTGTAACTGTGCTAAATGTTAGAATATGTGACACCAGATGACAAGTTTTGATATCCATGGCAGCGGAAAGGTGCAGGAGACACTAAATCTCCAAAATCTGTTACTCCAGGGATAATTTGATGGCACCCAGAGCAGAATCTCGCTCAACGTGTTAGAAAGAAATCTGTGATAAAACATTTATCTTTTACATTAACCTCAGAGGAAGTAGCCAGCGTGACTGCAGAAGCAGTGTTGCAGGAATAGTGTGGCTCCTGCTAAGCCAAGCTTTCTTGCTGTTTCTTTTGAAGATGCAGCAATAGCCTTCATAGTGCACTGTATACAGCTTAATTTTTGGATTTGGAGAAAAGTCTCTGCAAAAGTTCCGCTTCACAGACTTCTGCTTAAGCTGAAAGCTGCAACTAGCCAGGGGAGGACATGAGTGGATACAGAGGATAAAGACTAGCTAAGAAAAAATGGGAACAAGCAATTGCTTGTCAGAAAAGGTTTTCTAAATTGGAGAGAAGTATTAAGCAGGGTTCCCAAAGGGGTAGTCCTTGAACATAGATAGTGTCTAATCTATATACATGACTGACGGGGAGAGTGAACTAGTTAGTTGCTGATGAAACTAAATTTGGAGCAGCAGAGGCTGTGAAACAAACAGTAAAGGAGACTTGAAAGGATTTCAGACTGAAGTGTGAGCCCTGGTGTATTAAATGAGCTTTAGCACAGACAGATGTATACCACGATAGAGCAAACAGGAAAAGTGCTCAAAACAGAAAAAGTTCATTTAAACTCTAAAAGAATAAAACTCAAGGGCTATAACTTCTACAGCCTGTGTAGAAAGATGCAAAGAGCAAACAGAAAGCATGTCTTTACTTACATTGTTTCTCATTAAACTAATCAATTCACTTAAGTATTTCCATATTTACATACCTGATTACCTGGCCCACAGAAGATTATTCTCAGCCCTTTTTCTGAAACTATCTCAAAGCATTGGAGAATTGGTTTGTGAGGCAATTCTAACCACAGTTTTTCAAAGCAGGAAGAACAATTGGGGCAATTTCATAATAAAAACTGTCTCGTAATCTGTTGGAGTCCAGAAATTTTAGACTATTAGATTCAAAGTAAAAGAAAAATATTTTTTTTTCTAAGTACATGTGTTTTTCAGCAAATTTAATGTTATGTCTGTGCTTTCTGGCATTGTGGTATTATACACCCACATTGCTCTGGAAAAACCACATGTTGTGGTGGTGGGAACTCCTTTTTTAATCTCATTATCTTCAAACTGCATCTAGAGAGGAAGGGTCTCTGTGTTACACTAATGCACTGTCTTTCCATTTCTCCTGTCTATGGATATAATGCAAATGCGTTGCCAAATGCTGTCCATCCAGTTGTAGACCATGTATTCAAAAACCTTTAAAGTGGATTGCATAAACAGGCCCATTTGTACCACAGTTGCTGGCAGTATAGGAGATATGAGTCTAATCTATCCGTCATCTACGGCCTCTACCTCTTCATGGGCTGTGGCAACATTTTCCAGCTTTATCCTCAGCCGTACATGTGTACACCACTTACGTGCAGCCTCATCCCTTCTTGTCATGTAGATGAGTGGGGTAATGTTCAGACCATTCTCAGGAATGACGGAAAACAAGTGTGTTGGGGCAGTGTGTGTCACCTGAAAGGCTCTTCCCCGTCTCCTCGGACGAGAAGACAACAGGGTAAATGTAAGCTTCCTGCTATCTAAATCTGACCAGCAGAATGTGCCTGGGCCTTACAATCCTGTGTTGCTGAGATGAAGGAATCTGTAAATCCAAGGTGCTTGTCCCTTTTTATAGAGCTGACTTCTGTGAGTTACATGCCTCATTTTGCAATATTTCATTTTTACACAACAACCCATAGGGGCATTGTACAGGGATGTACAAATGTAGCCCATTTTTTCTGTGGTCCTTTTATAGTCTTGTGCTGAACTGTAGCACTACAGTGCTGCTGGCCAGGTGAGACTCCAAAGAAATCAGTGCAGTGAAGCAAAGCATTTTATTGCTGTTGGTAGGGCAGTTATATTTTATTGTCCTGTCAGTCTTAGCTGTCACCTTGGACAGCTTTTCTGGTCCTGGCTGATGTGGGTTAATAATGGTTACTGAACCAGACACAGGGTTGTGTATAAATTAATTTAGTCATCTTGGAGAAGAAAAAAAAAACAGTAGGAACTTCAGATAATTTTATTTTTGGTTTTGAAATGGACTGGAAAGAGATTTTTGGTAATGATTTAAATTGCATCTTGGAATTGCTTTTAATTATGATTAAGATGACTGCTAAATTTAACAAGATACAATTAAGGACCAGTTTATTAAGTTTGGATTTGCTGCTGATTAGTGGTTACGCATGATGTGCGTTTTTAATATGCCCTAATCCTGAATTAATGGTTTGGATAATCAATTGGTATTTAAAGTATTAATAATTTTTATCTCAAAATGCAAATAAAAACAAGCAGTTCTGAGCTGTCTGTTGTATCTGCCCCTTCTAGCAGAGAGGGACCTAGGGCTGCTGGTCAGCAGTCAGCTGAACATGAGCCAGCAGTGTGCCCAGGTGGCCAAGAAGGCCAGTGGCATTCTGGCCTGCATCAGCAATAGTGTGGCCAGCAGGACTAGGGAAGTGATTCTGCCCTTGTACTCAGCACTGGTGAGGCCACACCTTGAATCCTGTGTTCAGTTTAGGGCCCCTCACCACAAGAAGGACATTGAGGGGCTGGAGCAGGTCCAGAGAAGGGCAATGAAGCTGGTGAAGGGTCTGGAGCACAGGTCTTAAGAGTTGCGGCTGAGGGAGCTGGGGGTGTTTAGTCTGGAGGAGGCTGAGAGGAGACCTTATCACTCTCTACAACCACCTGAAAGGAGGGTGCAGTGAGGCGGTTGCTGGCCTCTTCTCTAAAGTAACAAGTGATGGGACAAGAGGAAAGGGCCTCAAGTTGCACCAGGGGAGGTTTAGGCTGGATATTAGGAAAAATTTTTTCACTGAAAGAGTGGTCAGACGTTGGAACAGTCTGCCCAGGGAAATGGTGGAGTCACCACCCCTGGAGGTGTTCAGGAAACACGTAGATGTGGTGCTTAGGGACATGGTTTAGTGAGTTAGGTGGTGTTGGGTTGGACTTGATGATCCTTGAAGTCTTTTCCAACCTTAATGATTCTGTGATTCTATGATAACTCTGGCATTGGACCATTGAAAGCAACTCTGCAACAATTGTAGAGCAAAATTTCAGGAACTCGTTGAAGTGGAGTTTAAAGGATGCTTTATGTCTTGGACATGCCTGTGTTTCAGTGAGAGCAGTGGTCAATCAGACTTCAACTTCTGTCTTTCTTTGGGCCCTATGCTGAACACAATTCAGCTTAGCCTGAGATCTGGTACCTACACTGCCGCCATTTAATACCACATTTAAAAACATTTGTCAACAAAACTGCTGTCATTAAGAACACGTGGTGCCTTCAGGAAGGCCTGTTCTGATTTAGTAGCCAGAAGACTTACCTAGTGTCTGGTTTGTTTTCTGTGTTCTTGGAATTATATATATATATATAAAATTTTTTTTGTAATGGAATGTTTTGGAATGCTGTTGCTGGGAGCACACAAGCTTATGTTTTCAACGGTGTTTAAAATACCGCTTCTTCACAAGCTGTTGTTGACTGTGTTACTTTCTTGGTGGTCCAGAGCTTTTTGGAAATGTTCTTTGTCTATGCTCAAGGTTTTCAGGGAACATTTGCTCTAAAAAGGCACCGATATCTTAAATTCGGAATAGTGGTGCAGTTTAACTTTTCAATATGTTTTACAGACAAATACCTTAATCTCAAGTCTCAGTGCCTGTAAAGCTCTTGTTTGGACCAACTGAGTGTTTCAACTGAGCAAAGAATGATATTGTGCCTTGTGTGTGTACCATGTGGACAGCAATATACACTAGTGTAAAGACAGGCATTTGCAGAACAACACAGATCTCGCAAAGCAACACAAATAAAGGTTTTTACATTCACTGAAACATCCTCCATCCTTAGCTTTTCAACATCTTCCTCTGCTCTCTTTCTTACCATGGAAAGCACCCCATCCAGACAGTCCCTTTAACTGAACTGTCTCAGTTATCAGAAAAAGGCACTTGAGCTCCTCTCGCTAGAGAATGTTGGATGGCTGGACCTTGAACTTAAAGGGCCTCATCCAACTGCCATGTTACTTATGTGCCCTTTAGGAGCTCTGACCTACCCGATGCCTTGAATGCATATACCTCAGGTATTAGCTTGCGGGTGCAATGCAGAGCAGGAGCAGAGGGAGCCTCTAGAGCCTTCTCCAAGATCTGCTACAATCATAATCAAAAGTGCCTGTGCCCTGTGGCTCTGGGCATCTTCCCAGTATTTTTTTTCCCCTGTTACTTTTAACTTCTCACTAATAAAGCCTCCTAGAAACTTGTTTTTATCCAAGTAGAACTAAGATATGAAAGTATTCAAGCATCCAGATTTAACCCTCTGAGTAATAAAATAGTAAAAACAAGAATGCAAATGAAAAGAGAAAAAGAAGCTAATAAATATGTTATACTTTTTTGATCATCAGAAAGAAGATCATATTGCATTCTTGACTAATTCTGCTCTGAGTTACAAAGGAAACTTACTTCAGTTTACAAGTGCCTGAAAGCTTATCTAGTTTTTTCCCTGGGCTCCATCAGTTGGTTTAATAAAAGGTATATAACTCCCTGTAAACATGGCCTCATTTACATTCTTAAGTCATCAGAGTGACATGGGCGCTAGAACTGTAGTTTTACCGTAAGTACTAGATCTTTTAGGGAAGTATTTGTCTTAGGAGTGATGTAGCCTTTAAGAAAGCCCACCAAAACCAGAAAAAGCACCCTAAAATGTATTCCTTGATTTTGAATGGAAATGAACAACTCAAACCTTTGGTCCTTGCTCTGTTTTACTTTTTTTTTTTTTCCACTGAACTTTTTTTAAATCAGTGCTATGTAATATGTCTGCTTTAGAGAGAAGCTTAACATGGACTTTTTTGGCATGTCATAGTTAGAATGAAAAATCCAAGATGAATGATTGTGTTAGAAACTGAGGGACTTCCACAGATGAAACCAAAATGCTCTCTGCTGTACACCCCTCCATGCATGGTGTGATGCTATCCTTGAACTGCAGTGAAAAGGAGCCAAGAAGCAGCCTTGGAGGCAAAACTCAAACATTTGTTTAAGCAATAAGGCTGTATAGCTGTTTTGTAATGAAATTTTTATTTGGACAAAACCTTTTGCTATTTCTTGGGCAGACTGCCCAGAGCAGAGATATCTCTTAAACAGCAGGTCGTAGTTGGGGTATTTCCTTTTGCTTTCCCTATTGATCTTCTGTGCGCAATATGTCATTCTTCTGAAGGAACACCATAAATTCAAAACTCTTCTATAGTAATGTACTTTATTTGAATCTTCAATAATTGGTATTGTCAATCTGTTTATATTTCAAATTTGAAAAATGTTCAATCTTTTCTTTTAAGCTAATCAAGTAACTGAAAATCAATATTTTGGGGAGACCTTCAGCTCACAGAAGTAAGCTCTGTAGTCTTCATTGTAGAGAGATGATCTCAACTAATTCAGGCTTTGGGGCTTCATGGATTTCACTTCAGTTTCAGGGAATCAGAAAGTTGCAGAATTATTGTAACTATTAAGGGAGTTATGAAACATATTAAGAAAACTTGCATGATGTTTAGATGTGTGTTTCTGATATTGCAACATGTACACAATCCTCAAATGTAGATAAAGTAACTTTCATGCAGGGTGTAGATTTTTTTCTTTTTTTAGTGCATTTTGCTGTTATACTTCAGCGTTGTGACAAATAAACATCTTTCTATTTAAGACTTTGAGCTTGTTGCACTGATGGAATTAAAGCTTGCACCCCCCTCAGAGCTCTGTCTATCCAAAAAGGGTGGCATCAAGTCCTGGGAAAGCCTGTGTTAAGTTTGAGGTGCCTTTGCAACAGCTAAAAGTAACACCTCCTCAAATGCTTTGTTCCCTCTTTGTGCCCTTTTCCCATCCTATGTATGAAATAAGTGTATTGGACAAAGAGGATGGCAACTAGCGTCAGGATGCTTCTCCTTTCAGTGAAACCAGGTGCTGCTTCCTGCCATGCAAGCCTATTTAAATTAATATACCTGAATTATTTTCAGGCTCGTTTAGCTCAAGCAAGCCATGTCTCAACGTTGTGCTCTGGTTTCACAGAGTAATTGCATTTAGTCGTTCATGTGGAGCTGTCACCTGAACTGATGCAAATGATGAACTGCATGCTGCCTGCATTTTTAGTTGTGGTTTTGCCCACACTTAATTTTGGATCCATGTCCATTGCCAGCCCAGCTAGCTCAACTGTAAAGTACCAGTTAACAAAACCTAGAGATTTTCGTGGAGAGACAGGAGGTGGGGAAGGCAGACTTCGGCACCTACTAAGCAAACAAAACAATGGTAACAAGCGTTGAGCTGAAGCCCTCTGAGGTCAGTGTGCAGGACCAGGGCTCCAGAAACTCGGTCTGTTTTATCTTCTGACACTGATATACCACATCATTTAGGAGCATCCTCTAACTTTGTCAGTTCTTTGTTTCTACCTTCCTTCATCCCTTACTTTGTCTCTTGTAAGAGAAGAATTATCCCTTCTTGTACTTGGGAGTCTGAACTTTACTGAGACCTCAAGGCACTGCTGCACCAGGAATAAATAACAAATGATCAGATGGGAAAGAGTTGTTCTTCATAACCACTAATAGAAATGTACTTCTCAACTTTGTTTATCTCCTTTAACCAGTGTATAGGGACTATTTTAGTCTACAAATTTTGTGACTTATCTGGATTTCCAAGGCCAAGTTGCTCTGAACACTTAGTGTTCATCTGCCATTTTTTGAGTCTCAAATATAATTTTAAAATAAAAGTTACGCTGTCTTTTCTGTTTCCTTCTCTTCCTGTTGTGTTTCTTTTGTGGTTATAGTTAGAGAAATTAGTCCAAATCTGAACCATCACAGAGCTGTTGGAAGGAGAGATGACAGATGAATTTGGCTGGGACAGGTAGAAAGCATCCATGATTGGTTTCGGTAGTGCAATTGTATTTCATCTCCTGCTGTGTTTTTCTCTTTTTAACCACACTGCCTAAAGTGTTTCTACCAGATAATTAGATTAACATCCAAGCATTTTTGTCCCCACGGCTTCGAAAAGGCAGCATCATAGCATCCCACCAGACAGATTGGATTTGATTACTGTTCTTAGGTTAGAGAGCAGCAAACCATAAGACAAGAAAACTGGGGAGTTTGTTGGAGAATTTAAATCGGTGCTCGTGTCCTCCTCCTGAAATTATTTAACCTTGAGCTTCTTTTTTTTTTTCTGAGAAAATTATCTTTGATGTCAGAAACATTAAGATGATCATAAATGTCACTTAGTCACAAGACTAAATTTGTTGGTACATTAAATCCTTCTTGCAAATGTGGTTTTATCAAAGCCTATGAAGAGAAGAATGGCAGCTGAAGGAAAATGGCTTTTTGGGTGATTTTGGTTGGGATGTTCTTTAAATAAAGGGATTCTCTCTGAGTATAATGATAAGCAAAAGCAATTTCTGAATTACTAGGAACATTTCTTGAATCTGTTTGCCTACGAGATTGGTGTATGTTTCCCAAAGAGAGCATGAGGGGTCACATGTTTAACACTCCCTATACAGTACAGAATAAAGAGTAAAAGGCAGCATAACCGAACCAGGTGATTTTATTTATAAAATATTATTCATTTGCCTGTTCATTACTGTATGTAAGGATTCCTAATATAGAAAAGCATATATTTACAATTTTAAGAATCTTTTGAACGTTCAACAGGAAATGGGTTTGAATAAAGGGTGCTTTGCGGCAGGGGCAGATGAAACAGCTGGGGAAACAGGAGTAGAACAGATCTCTGTACTTTTTCCTGGCTCTTGCTCTTATTTGAAAGAAAGACACTGAGAAAACAGTTGTTGCTGCTGTTAGACTGTCAAAATAAAATAAATTACCCTTTATTTCACACATTTTCTGTTGCGTAGGAAGACAGGCTGAAGCCTAAAGTCTTTGTGAAATAGGTTTAAAAATACAGTCTTGATAAAGATCTAGACTTTCTGCATATTATAAAATTGTATTATCATCTTCACTTCAATTTTCTCCTCTCATTGTTTTTCTCAGGAATAGCCCTAAAAACATGGCTTCTTTGCAGTTGTATATATTAGGTGCAAATATTGCTTTTCCTTACTAAACCAGAGCTCACCGGTCAAGACTGTAGTCAAATTTAAGCTTAAATTCACGATGGCTGGGGGAAACTTGGTGTCCTCAGATGTCTCAGTGTCTGTAATACAGAAAAGGGAAGAATTTAGTCAAGAACTGTTAAGTTTATGTTTCAGTGCTTTGAAGCACTGAAACTGTATAATAAAATGGTTTTTAAGGTATAATAATAAAGCCTTATGGTTTTACCATGTTATGCTCTTACCACAATACGTCCTTTTTCTCTTAATCTTCTACTTGATGATTGTATCTGGGTAATATAGATTTTGTATCTCACAGAAAAGTATTTTGCTGATTTTTCCATGATTTCAGGTGGACTATTCACTAAGATTCATATCTTTATTCTTACTCAGCGAGATCAAACAGTCCTTTCTTCCTTTTTAACCCAAGAAAGGGTTTTCCTCTCTTAGAAGATCCCATTTAATCAGTTTCAATCACATGACTAAATAAAATCTAACATTGCCATCTAGTGTCCAAATACTGGATTATAGACACTTTTTTAGTTCAGTGGTATCAGATAGGTTTTCCAAATATCATTTGTAACTGTGGTGTGCCCAACTGAGAAATGTTGTTTGTTTCCAGTACTCCATTTTAGTATTCTTTTTTTTCTCCTCAGAGGAGTAACTTTATGCCTAACATCGTAATAATATTAAATATTTTATAACGATGCCAAGAATCTTGGCTTTTGTATAGTTTCAAAAGGATCGTGACCAGTATTGTGAAGAGTCAACTGGGATAGGAAGTGCAGAAAATAAACTCTGCTGTCCATGCTCTTCCTCTCACTGTTCTACTAGAAGCTATTTGAAAAGTTGACACAAATGACCATCTTTCCACACAGTCTGATTCAGCTGGGAAAACATAGAATCACTTGGAGAGGGTGTCCCAGCAGTTGTGTGACAGGAATGGTCAAAATGACTTAATGAAACAGAGAAAGGAAAAACATTCAAGAAAACATTTTATTACTGTCTCTGTTTTTTTCAGAAACAATGTGTTCAGGACACTGAGAGGAATAAATTTCTGCCTATATATGCAACTTCTGATAGAAGACTGCAGATTCATCACCTTGATGACGTAGGTGCATTGACATGCAAGTCACAGCTTTGCAAGGGAAAACTTGCAAATTACCTGGCAGCTCCAGCTACCCACAGGCTGGGTTATGAATTCTTTTCTGAATACAAAGTAGCATCATGTCCTATTGTGGAAAGTCCAGTTCTTAGTAGACACCCCAGACAGCTTGCAGAAGAACTTGCTACTGGTGGCAAGCACCCTGGGTGGCAGAATAAGCAGGGTGAGTGTGCTACCATTCCTAGGTTAGCTGCTGGTAACATAACTTAAGCATATACAATGAATGGTAGACATACCTCTTTGAGACATGCATTGATTTTAGGACTATTCACTTCTGAAGTAAAATTAACTGCTACACTGAAAACTTCTTTCAGAACTGCAGCCTGGTAGCCCCCAGCAGGCTGCTAGACCATGCGTTTACTTGCTGCTTCATTGCACCCCCATGATACATTCTCTTTTACACATTCCCACTGTTGATTTTTCTTCTCTTTCTTTAAACACAAATATGAAGAAGTTCCTTGTGAGCCTAGGTGCCTTAACCACCTTTTGAAGAGCCCTTTCTTTAGGGTCCCTTTTCCCAGCCTGTGCCAAAGTGAGAGGAGCCCTGAGCTCAGCCCCTCCAGCTGTGCACACCTGCAGCACGGCTTCAGCAGAGCTCAGCACAGCGGTAAGGACAGAGATCAGACCCCAACTATTAGAGTGTTTCAGAGGAACTGCAAAACACCTCACAGTCAAAATCTGTGATATGATCATAGGTGATTGTCATAACTTTATTTTTCCTGGAGCTGAGTTACAGGGAAACGCATTTGCCTGTATTTTCAGAAGATTTCTTATTACTGCCATTTTCCCTTCACAAACACAGAAGATCAATAGATGTCAAAAGAGCTTCAGGGATCCTCCTTAATGAAAAGGTTGGCAGGTGGCTGTTGTTTGTGTTTAACACACTCTCAATCTTCAAAATCTTATGTAAAAATTTAAGATTATTTGGCTGAAAGATGAGGAAATAAACCAGGCAGGGTTGGCAAAAATGCCTTTAGGCCTATGCTTTTCTTCAGCTAGGAGAAACTTCACTTCTCTACAGTTCTGTGAAAATTTAAATTGCTCCAATGAATATTTTGTTCACTGTCTTGCTTACATATTGCTTGCGGTTTTTGTTTCTAGTTTCTACTCCTGCCTGATGAGACAATGCAAGACTTAAAAAGATACTTAAATTTGGTAAATCACACTGCAAGCTTTGCTCACGTGCATGACAAAAGCAATTCTGGTTTGTTTTTGTCTGTTGGTTGGTTTTGGTGGGTTTTTTCCCCCCCGTGTGTTTGTTTGTTTCCTGCTCAGTGAAAACTAATGAAACTTTTTTAAGCAAGTATCATTTTGCAGGTTGTCAGTGACACAGTATTTAATATCTAGTTGACACGCAAGTGTTTTTTAATTTTAATGTGCATATATTGCAGGAATGTAGACAAATTATATTTGCAAATCTTCTAACTAAGGAAAATTATATTTATTTAATAGAAAAAGTAAATGTGTCTGAATCAGAAGCATCTTCTTTCTGTCAATATGCAATAATTTATCACTTGCTTCCTTGTACACATTAGCAGTATGCTTGCACTACTCTGGACTATAAGTTAGTTCAAACACCCATGCCTTATGGTATAAGGAGGGTTATTCTATTTTTCTCACTTTAACAGCAGGCATTGGCAGTAGGGAGGTGAATCCATTCCTCCAGAAGTACAGATCTTCCAAATCTATTCTCAGTGTCAGGCAAGTTGATGAAGCATTGTAAGCGATAGGCTTGTGCTGTGGGCTTAGATTAAGTTGATCATCCATACATAGATGTGACTGTCACAGGTTTTTAAAGGAGAGAAAGGCCCCCTGGGATGTACGGGTTCAGATTTTAGATGGAAAAAAGGTACATGTAAGCTGGGTGGAATGAGCCTGTGAGAAGTTTTGTATCAGAGCTCAGAGAAATGCGGCAGCAAGTCACCAGTTCACCAGTAGAAACTGGAGAGCTTTCCATGGTTTCTCTTGTCTACTTTACCTGGAGCTCCCTGGCTTGGGCCTCACCTCATCCTATACCATACCTGAAAGGAAGCTTTCCTTCCTTTATTTCCTAATATGAATAACCCAGGTGCTATCACAAGACATACCAATAAACCAAAAGCAAGGCTTTTAGTAGCTCTGTTGGGTAATCTGTATGTAATGTAGCTGGAGCAAGATTAGTTCTTCGTATTTTGGTGCACTCAAAGTTGCAATAAATAGAATGTGAATTAGCCCGTCACCTCTTAAAATAGCTACAGATTCTCATCCCAAACAAAATTAGATTAGAATTGCAAATCATTATGAGTGTCATCAAGCAATCAAAACCTAATATAGAAATTTATGCAGAGATAAAGCAGATATTGTGTTCTTCAGGTTTAATGCAAATTGTCTGTTACTTTTGTAGTCCTACTTTAATTTGATCTATTTCTCGGGCTTTTTTATGATGTAAAGCCTGAGCACACTGGCTCATTAAAAAAAAAAAAAAAAAAACAAAAAAAACACCCACCACACTATTCTCTGGCCATTTTCTTTTGTAAATATCTGTTACAAGTCAGATCCCATTTTTTTAAAAAATCAGTTTCCGGAAAAAAATTGGATGCTGGAGTTACTTTTGTGTAGTTTGTCTTACCAAATTTAGAATTACTTATTAAACAACTCAGAATGCTTCATTTTCTTTTTGCTTGGAATCTTTCCTGTCTCTCAAAAGAGCTTTCTACATGATGGTGAAATTAGGAGATTTTTTTTTTTATGAAACAGAAAATAAGCACTCTAAAGCTGTTTTAACATAGGTACAGGCATTTAATAAGTCTCTAGGAAGCAAATGTTAGTGCCATGTGAGGAATGAGCGGTTGTTGTGCACCTCGCACACCTCGTCAGTTAAATATTTATTTGTTGAGTCTCATTATTGTGTACAGTCATGTAAAAATTATTATAGCTTTTTATGGAACTGTTTTACCCTTTCATAACAGAAAAAATAAATATAGATTGACACTGTGTTGTTAACACTGAATAACAAGTAAAATGTTAGCAGTTACCTGTTTCTGGAGGTGGGGAAAAACCACAAATATGAGATCTCAACCTTTTAACTAAACTCCCAGGGACACTGCTTCCATCAGTTAATCTGTCCAATTTACATGTGTCTTTATGAGCAATTTTCATTCATTAGGTTCTTAACAATAACTTCCAAACAAGTTTTTCAGATAGTTACAGTTACATTACTCAAAGTCATAGTAGCTGTTTAATAATAACTGCTGCCCATTTTCACCTAACTTACAACAAGCACACTTGCAGCTATAATAGCTTAATTGCAAACATTCCAAAATAGCACATTACATGCATTATCCTTTTACTAGTTAAGAAAATCATGCTCTCCTAATCCGTAAACCACCATATTTCTGTTTCCAAGGTGCTGTGAGTCTTGCCTCCTTTCTTGAATGCTTCTGGTTTTCTGTTTAGTAAAAAGCAGAACACCTATCTAGGCTTCTCACAAACCCTGCTGACTTTTATTTGTAGATCTGTGTTAGAAATAGCACTGCAGCCTTTATAGAAACATATGCATCCTAGTAGTGGTAACATGCAATTGTGTTGGTATAGTTACCACAGCACCATGGTGTTGTGAGAGTCTGCAAATTCTCAGTAACAGTGATTGATCATTTTGGGAGTTTATTTTCTGCTTGGAAATACTGAGGTTGTGGTATTTGGCTTAAATAAATTTAAAGCTAAGCTTTCCTTTTCATCTGTTTTCCGTTTGACTATCCCTTTTCGAAGTCCTTGGTATGGTCTCTGTGTGGCTGCCTGCTGAGCATTTGTTTTCTTTAGGAAGCTGCAACTCTGTTTTTGGAGTGCAGAGTTAAACCTCTTGTTTTGCTTAATCAGACTGGTTTAGGTGTTCATTTCTTCAGGATCCTTTAAAAATATTAGAGAAACTGGGTCAGAAATTAATAGACAATATGAATGTAGTCATATGAGATATTTAACAACACTTGATCACTTCCACTTCAAAATGCTCCTGAGCTGGTGGACAGTATTTACTCTGAATCATTTCCATAGGGGGAAACGTGCATGAAGGTTGTGTTGAAAATTAACATAAGAGTGTTGGTTACAGTAGATTTGTTCTTTGGTGCTGTGTTAGACATCGAGGCCATAGAGGGTGAACAGTCCCGGCTCTTCAGGGAAGCAAAGGCTGTGACCAAGGAGCTCAGACAGGAGTAAATTCTGGTCAAGACATCAGCCTGTGAACTTGGAAACCGAGGCCAGAGCTACTGCTCCCCTCTCGCAGCAGCTGAGCCCGGTCAGCGAGATGACACCAAGCAGACGGAAGGGGGGAGGCTTGGGATGGGATATGAAGCTTGTATAGGGGGAAGACAAGGGAAATATATGTTAACTTTAGCAAGGTCAAACTGTAAGATAGGAAAATAAATTAAAAACATTAGGAAACAATTTGCATTAAAATTAATGTATTTCAATTATGTTTCTTTTCCATCTGCTTCAGGTCATAACTTTTCTTCTTCCTACATCCACCTTCTTAGCCTTTAAGAGCTATTCTTTGATTGTTTTTCCTCAGGCTAGATCACAGTACATATCATTTTATTCTTGTCCAAAATGTCCTTTCTAGCTTTCCTGCTGCCTAGACCCACTGACATGACTGGTTAAGCACTGTTTGCTTAGCAATTGACTGGGCATGCAAAAATCATGGGCAGCAAAAATGCCATTTTAAAGGGTATGACTGATGTGAGAAATTTTCTTGAATGGAAAGCAATGACTGAACGACACTTAGTGCACAAATAGTGGTGGGAATTAAGTATTTGGTTTGGTTACTGTGAAGTCCAAGGTATGCTGTTAATAAATGCTACACCAGCCCTATTTCACTGTAACACCTGGCATATAGCTGGGAAATGGCTCATCTGTTTAGAAGAAAAGAGCACCTTCCAGAAAGAGGAGTAAAGGTGATCTGTTACTGAGGATCTGGACTTCTAGTCTAGATTTCTCAGGAGTCTCTTCTTGTAATGTTGGACAAATAATTTTCTCACTATAGCTCTGTATTCTTTTCTCATTCCCTTGTTCTTTTTTTTCGGTGAAATTATGTATTCTTTCAAGAAGGATCTTTTGCACATTTTGATAAGTTACTGTATTGGGTCCGTCTGAGATGGAGTTAATTTTCCCCATAGCAGCCCTCACAGTGCTGTGCTTTGCATTGGCAGCTAGAGAGGTGCTGATAACACACCAGTGTTTTGGCTATTGCTGAGCAGTGCTCCACAGCATCAAGGCTGTCCCTCCAACATTCCCCCACCACACCAGTAGGCGGGGGGTGGGCAGGATCTTGGGAGATGTTCTGACCAATACAAATGTTGTTCAATTTACTAAATATAATCTCAGTAGGTAAGTTAAGATTAAATTTAATTGAAACCTGAAAGGAAGAAAAATATAGAAAAGGAAAGCATTGCTGGCATTGGCAGGCTGTTTTATTTTACCACAGCATTTGTCCGCTCCAGTCCGGTCAGAACACAGTGACAGTGATGTTGTTTGAGGCCAGTGAGTCAGGCTGGTTAAATATCTTTTCTCCCATAATAGCTGGAAGCCACGAGAAATCCTGTAGTGGCTAATTATGAAATTATCTGTCTCTAAGGAAAATTTCTTCTTAACTGCATAAGATGGCTTATTCCCTGAAGGAAGAATGTTTTATATTCCTCATATATTACACAAGGGAACTTAGAAAGTACTGAAAGAAATTCTTTTTTAAAAATAAGTGGATATAGGGAAATTATAAAATTCATTTTCAGCTGAACTGTAGACACAAAATAATTAATGCAGAAAGCAGACACAAAGTAGAAAGAAAAAATCTTCCAGATTTTTTCCTCTTATTTCAAAGGGTTGATGAGGATTGAATATTATCTCTTTTAGAAACAGTTAATAAGAGCAGAGTTCATACTGACTGGTGGGGAGAACAGGAAAGATCAAGACTGGCATAGCACAGCCTCTCCCATGCCTAGACCTAGGCTTGATGGGTCTAACCCACTGTAGACTTGTGCCAGCAAGACAAAAGCCATTTTCAGCAAGTCTCAGGCGTGAGAGCTTGAAAAAATGTCACTGATTTCTTCTAGCTATAAAAACTCAATTAAGTTTGTAGACAGTAATGTAAGTTAATTGAGCATCGCTGTCCCCCAGAGACCATATAAAAGCATAACCAGAGCTGAGTCAAGACCTTCCATGGTTTTGAGTCTGTCAGTTTGCATAGCATGGTCTACACCCTGAGGTTAGTAATTGGTCTAATTACTCACCTGCTAAAGTTGTGTCTTTATGGTACAGGGGGATGTATGCAGGAGGGGCACAAGCTAGTATTGACTGGGATCCTGGGAGGTTGTTGTTAACATTAAAATAGGAAACCCTGCTTCACTGGTCAGCACTGGTGAATCCTGAGAGAGCGTGAGCACTGTCTGGCCACAGCAGCAAGCAGCAGATCTTGAAGAGAGTAAAACTTTCCACATCCCTTCATGCTTAACCTGGTGCTGCTTCTGTTCTTTTCCTCCCCAGCCCCTTCCTGTGAGCTAACCCTGGGATACGTGAGGAGTTAACGCTGCCTCAGGGCTGACCATGAGTTTGGGGTGTTGAGCCAAGAGCTGGTCTGGTCTCAAAGCCGAGGAGACCTGACCCACAAGGAGCACTACAGGACACAGGATTCACAAGGCTGTGACAGAGCTTGTCACAGCTGGGAACACCAGAAGAGTTTGATTCCTGCCTGCCCTTGTCCATAGCAGTGTTTAATCACTTTTGTTTGGCTTTCAGGAGCCTGGTGATTGCCTAGATGGGATTTTAAGGTGATTGAGTGGATCAACCTTTCACACAGCAGAACTTCAACAGGCTTATGGAGGCTGGGGGGGTTGCTGGGCCCTGCCAGCCCACCTCAGAATATCCTGGTACCATTCTGGCATCGTGTGCTGCGCCCAGACAGCAAGAGCAGCATCGGCACATCCATTCAGAACCGCCTTGCACAGGCAGGTGAGAAGGACGTGTGCCTTGGGAAACGGGATCAGGAAACGGTCTGTCAGTGACTGCAGTCAGGACATTTATGGTATGAAGGAGGTATGCAGTGTTTAAAGCAATGGAGTACACATAAGAAACTTTGAAAAAAACAAAACAAAACACCCACTTAAATGCCATACATGCAGTTTAGAACATCCTTCACAATGTTTAAGTTTTAACAGTGATGAGAACAATTGAGCTTATAATGAAAAGGGTGAAAGTCTCTTCCCTGGGTTTCAGCATTCATCAAAATGCTGCTTTCCAGAATGTTAAGTTGGCAGACATAAATTATTTAAGTAATTTCTGAAAGCCAAATGTCTGCAAAGGTACTGAAGTTGCATGTAAATTCTGAAGCGCAGGGGATACTGCTGGAGACAGGTACAGAGCAGTGGAGCGTAAGAAATGCAAACTGAATTGCATAGCATATAGGCAGCATTAAAGAAATGTATCCCAGCTTCTAGTCAGTGAACCCAAACATGTTGTATATTATGCAGACTGCTTAGCAATTTGCATAATTATAAACTCCCCTCAAAACAGTAAACATTACTGCAGAATTCAGTAATACAAAAAGCAATATTAATATGTATTGCTGATTTGACTTTTTAATTTTTTCAGAGTCTTTAAAAACACACAGATTTTAGAACAGGCAAAATAGAGACTTTTTCAGTAACAGCTAATCCATATTGGAAAAAAAAATGGAGCATAAAAATAAAAGCTTTCAGTTTTAGTATAAAATTCTTGTCTTGTTGACTTTTGAAGCTGTTTCTGGTAAAGTTTTATTTTATACTTTATTTTATACTTATATTCTTAAGCTCCTCCAAAAAGTAATCCATTAAACCACAGGCTGCCAATACGTGAGGGGGTTCAGAAAATATTATCTTTATTGCTGCGGATAGCAGACAATATGATTACATTAGGGTACTCTGCTGTGGAGCAGAGGAGCTGAATTAGCAGCAGAATACTAATATTGATAGCACTTCACGGAAGACTGCAGAAGAGCTCTTTCCAGGGAGATTCAGGGAAGAAATATAGAAGTTTAAATATGAAAATGAGAGAATTCTCAAGGAGACAGGAATAAAAAATTGATCCTTTTGTTAACAAAATAACAAGAGAACACCGCACTGGGAACCTTTGTGAGCTTTATGCCTGCTTCATATTTTAATGAAAGCCTGCTTTGGGGAGCAGTTAAGGAGGGAAGCTTATACACTGGTAAAAACTGTTGCCCCCTTTATCCTCTGGCAATTTTTGGAATAGCTTCAGGTAGATTTGACATGTTCTGTGGATAGAAGGTGGAAAGTAAGTGACCCCGCTAATGCGAAGGCTGCAGAGTAAATTCAGTCCCAGTGGTAGATGCTAAGAGGTCTAACTGGGAGGCAACCACAGAAAACACAACTTTATGGTGGTGATGCTCAGAGCAGTTTCTCGGAGGTTGCCTACAGATTCTGGTTCAACTACTGAAAGATGAATTAAGGAAAAAAAAATAATGCAAAGATGGACTGCTTACAGAGTCTAAAAAAAGAGTTCAAAAGGATGTGTGGTATGTTAGTAATGCTGATGCGTCAGTACTCTGCGTGTTCCTTTGCCCTCAGTTATTTCATTGCAGGGCTATTGTGTGAACTTTGAGAAAAGCAGTGATGTGTTTGCATTTACCTCTGTGAGCATTTTGAGTCATCCTTCACCGTTCCCCATACCAGAGGAATAATCTCCTTAATTCCAGTATTTTAAAAAAGCTTTTAGAAATTAAATAAATAAAGCAAACGTCAAGCAAACAAAACAGAAAGTGTAAGCTTCTATGCAAAAGAAATAATTACTCTGGCAGAGAAAACTACCTCTAATTTTTTGTAACAAGAAAATTGACATAATAGTAAGTAATATGTAATCTTGCTTTCTTTTCATGGTAAACAGAAAAGCTGCTAGCTCAGGCAGAGCAGGCTCCAGTTAATTTCCTATATCCTCAGGCCAGTTAGGCAAGTTGAAAAATCAATCTCTGTCGGTCTTGTCCACGGGTATGGGTTGTGTAGGAGGAGGAGTGGTTGCGATGGTTAATAGTAGTTTGTTTCAGAAAGATAAGAACATTAATGCTGTATTTTGTCCATCTGTGTAATAATATTGTCAATAAGATAACGTTTCCAAAAGGTTCATTTTAAATACTCTTTTTACAACATTGTGGAAGACTCCAATTTCCTTCTCTTTATTTTTCTTATCTATTTGCAATCTTCCTATTAGTGTAACCAGTAATGAGGTTTACCGGCAAGTGACCACTGACTGACTAAATCCACATTGACACTTTATTTGTATGGTAATTTTAGGGGTATTAGGAGAGTGTGGACTAGGAACATGTAATAATATTTGAATTCTGTTGTATTTCTGAGGCTTAATTTGGACCACTATCTCAGCTGCTTGTTCTTCCCACCTTTTGTGGATAAAGTTCTGTGCAAATCTTGGATGGATTTAAGCTTCTGAGCGCTAGTTAATGCAGAGAGCGAAAGTGTAGGGCAGGGGCCACCAAACTTCCTGACCCTGAGAGCCATTTTGTAAATTATTTAATGTTGCTAATAGCCATATCCTTTTGCAAGTCCTTCTGTGTCCTCTATATTTTACAGTCCAAGACCTTATACCCCATTGTCATTATTCCCATTGCTGTTCTGAAACAAAGCTAATTTTGCAAGATTGCTGCTATTATATTTTATAATAGAGACCTCTTGGTTCTCCCAAAGAGTGAGGCTTTGTTTGCTTGTTATTAAGCATGCATAGTTTTGTGCTATTTTCTACTGAACTTTTTCTTCCTGTTTCAGAGATGTGCCGACACTTAGGTAATGTTTTGGGAATTGCCTGTTGCCATTTCCTCAGTTTGTGCCAGCCTCAGGTTCAGCAGCCAGTGCTCACTCTCCTGCCCTCCCACACCTCTGGCTACAAACACATTTGGGTTATTCTGCACTTGGGTGGATTTTTTTTTTCCTATGTAGTATTGCAGGTATATCTTTCCAAGCAAGTGCCCTAATCCAAGGTTATCTAATTATAAATGGTCTCAGTCACTCTGGGAACATCCTTTTAGTAGTTTCTCCACCAATTACAAAATTGAATATAATCCAGCATTCATTTAATTCTCAATTTACAAGGGCTGACAGAGGTCAGCCCAGCATTCTGCTGGTACTATAGACATGTAAGCAAGGAGTACAACCCTTAAATTTGCAGAATGGCACACGTGCTATGTTTGTTCTTGGGTTGCACCACTTTTATTCCTCCCTTGAGTTCTGTGCAGCATCAGCTTGAACAGATCAATACACACCATTTTTTCTCCCCCATTTTTGCTGTCCGTAAGCTTTTTAATTGTTTGGGTAGACATGTGATTGAGTGGGCCCAGTTGTTGGGAGGAGCAGACCTGGCCCTGCCTCTCTGTGTGCAGGCTGGGCTTTTGCATGTCTATACAATTCTCAGAAAAATTATCTGGAAAAGTTGAGAATCTTTGTAAGGTATCCAGAGTCTCATTTTGAAATAAACTTTATACCATGAGTACACCCAAGGAGGTTGTTTTCAGTGGTTTAATAGAGCTTATGTGCCTGGTTCAAATGATGTAAGTAAGAAACAATTAAAGAAAACTGGGTGTTTTCTTTAGCATTCTCCAGGGTGCTGTCAACAAATGTATTTTGCTGCCTGCAGTCTGTCTGTTACCAATTGTTACCCTTTACCACATGTATTCTTTTATTTCCCTGCCCATTGTTTTAGTTACTTCATGAATAAAGAGAATTTAATTTGCCTCAGTCTCAGAGCCACTGCATTTTTAAGTAATTGCAACTGATATGGGACTATCAGAGCTTAGCATATTATAATATGTATTAGCTGCTCCAGCCGACTCTTGTAAACAACCTCTTTCAGTAATATTTCATTTCTATGCAGCTGGAGGTTTGCCCGAGCATGCAGCATATGCATATTTTAGCCTAGAATAGTTAAAAGTACATTCGAAAAGCAGAAATTCAGAAAGTTAGTACTTGCATCTACTGGGCAGTGTTAATGTTCCAGTCACACTGAAACAATTTTACAGCGTATTATTTAAAATTGATTTGTGGATTTGAGTCTTGCAGGGAACTCGTAAGTAGTCTGTTCTGGATTGGACAGCAAGCTGCCAGAGCTTACTTAAGAGGTGTTTGGGGAGCAGGTAAAGACAGAGTCTTTCTCAAAAACCATTCTCCCTATGCTCCATCTCTCTGCTGCTCCTCCTCTCTCAGTGCACAGTGAAACTCTTCTTCGTTAGCATCCTGTGGAAGATAATATGTGGCAATCCTCAGAATTGGCCTTTCCACGCTCAGTGTACAGCTTGCTGTTTGTGAAGTGTGGTGGGTGGGTGCTCTTTGTTGTTACTTTTTCCTAACTCATTTATGTTATTTTTGTCAAAAGGCTGCTCAAGTAGTTCTGTTAGGAATTGCTTCTAAAACCAGCAAGTGCAGAGAGAAGAGAGCTAATACTGTAGTTTTCTACCTTGTTGGGAATTTAATTAGACAAATAGAGGTTTGGGGAGCTCTGAGGCCCTCTGAGCAGTGTGTGCTTCCGTGCACGTGTATGCTTTCAGGCCAAACTCCCATCTGATTTCAGTGTAGTCAGATTTTTTTCTTCTGGTTATAAAGAAGGCTGTTGGCAGGTTTTGCAAATTTTAAGGCCAAATATCCTATTAGGTACACGCACCTCTCCTCCTCTTCATTAGCCTACTGGCACATTGAGTAAGCTCCTATCAAAGCGTTTGAGTACATGGATCACACACTGGTTTCAAACACCTTTGGAGAACAGCCGTAGTACTCACAGATGGAAATTTGACCCTAAGTCATTCTTAAAGTACATAAATCATATAGAAGCTGTAGCTGTTCTTATTGTAGTTTTGCAGGATCACAGATTTTATTACTTGATTTACCACTGTTCATTTGTTCTTTGTGCTCACATTGTGTCTTGTCAGAAGCTCTCAATCATTTACAAGCATTAATTAAACTGTTCACCTCTTGCAACATAGGTGCAGTTATATTTGTTTTGTAGAATAATGAATGAAAGTAAGAAAAAAAATAACATGACATCCTATCAAATGTAAGCTTATTCCTCTTGAAAGGTTCAGGTGCTGTACGTGCTTCAAAATTGCTCCTCTTCAGTGTCTTTTTGAGTTGTATCTTTTCTCTGTTCCTGCAAGAGACCTGTCCAAGGCAGAAAATGGTATGTGAAGCTCTTCCCTGCAGTGGTCTCTTCTCCTTCGTTCTCCCTCTGCATTACATCTGCTGTGGTTGAGTGGCAGCTGGCACGGTCTCCATTTTCCCCAGACAAAATGTAGGTGATGTGACAGCTATGTTACTCCAACCAGTGGTGTGATAGCGCTAGGAAATTAAATAAGTTGATGTAGACACAAAAAGTGAGAATGCAAGAAAAGCAATGATACTGACTAAGTAGAAAGTGCTGTCAAAGTAAAGCCGCTTGGGAAAAGAGGCATGTTTTCCCTCTCTTGTCTCGTTGTGTGATGGTAATCTCAGGAGACACAGGATCTGTAAGAAGAAATTGCATGTTTTGACTGTATTTATGAGGAAAAGCAGTGTTGTAGCAGTAGTCTGCTCCTGAGCTTTTGTCAGTGCTTATTGTCTGCATGCTGTTGAGAGTGACCAAGGCAGTAGCAGGCTAAATCATCAGTTTAATCAAGTACTTTGGAAGTCTTTGGTGGTGTAATGTGACCCTGAGGATTATTGGAAGGATTGGTTTTACTAGAAGAGCACCCTTTACATCCTGAGCTTTATATGTGATACTGTTTCACGAGTTGTTTAGTGGTTTTGTGTACCTCTGAGACTAAAATAGTGTGTTTTATTTTATTTGCTGTTTTGGTTAGCAGCAGCTCATGCGTGCCCTTTCCTTATAATGGGAGAAAAAAATGTATTTTTTGACTCTGTACTGTCTTAAGGGAATGAAGTTGCTGTTGTTTGTGCACAAGGGCTCCAAACAAGATGGCTTGACATAGTGCCTGTGTTGCCCTTGCTGTTGTGTTACTATTTCCAACATGGTGACGTAGTCAACAAGAGGAAAGACAAGACAATCTCTTATAAAGACAGCTTGTCAGAGGATAAGAAAAAGTAGCAGTCAAGAATTAATCTCTAGAGTTTTTTTAGTCTCAGTAAGTGAGGTAAATGTCTATTGAGAAAATTGTGGGGTTTAGCGTTTCATATGTCTAGCAATTGTAATGAAGTAAGTTTTCTTCAAAAATGTCTTGTCAATGTTTTTCCTTACATTGTGTTTAACAGTTAGAAGTTCAATAAAATTGGCTAAATGAAATCAGAATGGGGTTTTTCCAGGTTGTATTGTAGTGCTGAGAAAGGGAATACCACTCCTAAGCAAAGACCAATCAGTTACTACTGCTCTAGAACTGATTTATGGCTTTTCACCTTAAAATTCACAGTAGTCTCAAAATTAACATTTTGCAGAACAAAAGAGAGTAGGGATTACCTTCTTTGGTAACAGATGGGGCTAACATGTTCTTTAGATCAGCTTAACCCTTATTAAAGCTCTTTCTTTAATACAGAAGATACCTTCCAGCAGAACCCAAATCAAACTCATAAATAAAAAGAGAAGCAGAAGGGAGCACAAAAAGCTTGCCCCAGACTGCTGCATCAATGGTCCTTCGCAAGCTGATGAAGACTGCAACACAATCTGCCACCAGCTCTCACTTTAACGTGGAGCTACGAGCAGATCCTTTCTGCTTCTCTCTAACTGAAGCCCTTAGAAGCTGAAGGCACTCATATTTGACATGAAAAGCAGGTTTTTCAGTGCAGTCTGTTTGTCCCTAGCATCTGCCTTTACTACCTGTGATGTTTTTCAAGGAGCAGGCAAGTTTGTGAAGGTCCAGTTCTTCAACAAAGCTGGGTTCTCAGTGCTGCCCACAGCAACCAAGTGATTCAGATATAATTTAAACACACAGCCCATTTATCCCACTGCTGCACACAGTTCTGCAGTTATTCTTGAGAGGTGAGTGCCAGTGAGTCTTGTTACAGCATTTTTAGAAGTTGCTGTTCTCAGCTCTGGGTCCCTGCTGTGTAGAGGAGTCAGCAGGAAGGTCCAGAGTTGCTGTCCCAGAGCAGTGTCCTGGTCAGAGCCGAGCCATGAGCCGGTGTCCTGATGAGCTGGAAGTGTGTGCATGGGCATGTGCCTGGTGACAAGGAGCCGTGACCTCTGGCAGAGGAGCCAGGCAGGGACGTGACATGCTGAATTGCTACTGCAAGACTTGCCAGTAGTTCTCGATCAGTCCTGAGCTAGGAAATGTGAGCAGGATTATCAAATGTACCTGTGTGATTTGTGAGTTTGTTTCTCTATGAAACCAGTGGCATGGGCTCCTCAGGGGATGCTGTTGTGCCTTTGCTGGCAGACTTTGCTCCACCTACTGAAGTCCCATCTGAGGCAGGAGCTGCCCTGTAGCTGTGTTAGCAGGCGTGGAGTCCAAGCCGCTATGTCTTGTGTCTCCAAGGGGCTCATTAGCTCAGGCTCAGCACTTTTAACCACAGACACACGGCTTGCTGCTTTGGAGTTGATTCACATCTAGTGAGCTCAAAATATGGGTTGAGTGAACTTATGTCTGCAGATAAAATAATAAGTAGACAAGCCGCAGAGTCACATTGGCATGTGTGACGGTGTTCATCTCTGAGACTGTGATGCTCTGCTGGCTTCAGTGAGTAAGAGAGAAAATATACATTTGAGATTATACTCTTGTACGTGGAATATTTTGAACTGAAAATAAGTTACCAAATAAATACAACAAGCTGCCATGATGCTAATTGATAATTCACTGCTGCTATATATCCAGACAAAAGTTAATTCTAAAAGTGAGGGACTCTTTCAGGACTTTTTCTTTGTATCTCCCAGCACTGAGAGTACTTAAGTCACGCTAGAGAACTAAAAAAACAGGTTGGTGCTTCTTGGCTTTTTAACCAGAAAACTGTTCCCAAAATATTGATTGCCTGAGACCATAGTAATAAGATCCCAACTAGGAAAAGTTAAAGATTCAAACTTTTCTATTGTCTTTTATAATGTTCTAAATCCCTTCTCTGGCAGTACCGGGAGGCAGGGAGGAATGCTGCTTAGAAGCTTAACAGTGATTTTTCTCTTAGAAAACCTTGTTTTTTTCACTCCGAGTTCATTGTCCTATTTATTTCTGTGGCCTTGAAAATGAGCAATCTTCTAAAAACATTTATTTTTTAAGGAGAAAGAAAGTTAATACTTTCATTCAGTGTTTGGTAGTGGAGTTCTGCAGGAGGAAATCACCTACAGATTTTATTGTCTCTAGATTGATGGCAACTGTGAATTCCTACAAAATACAGTTTGCATTTGACATTTAGTTTCAGTAAAAAAAAAAAAAAAAACAAAAACAGATATTTTAAATATCTGTTACTCTATGCTTAATTTTCAGTTACCTAAACTTTATTCATTAAAAAAATAAATTGATGTCATGAAAGAAACATTTCTGGGTCAATGATCTAATCTCTTAGGTAAAAAATTTGTTTCAATTATTTGTTTTCAACAAGCTCTTTACAAAGCTGAAATGTTTTTTTCAGATTGACTTCTTTGGTCATTTTTGGGTTGATAAAAAACTGCACTTATTTTATCTAAGTGTTAAAACATTGCAAAGGTGAATAATACTTTGTAAAAAGTGATACTAGCAATGCTCTTTTTGATACTGATCTTATGGCAAGGACTGAGGAGTGAGAGACCTGTACATCCATTTAGATTATTAATTACTGTCCATAAAATAACCTTCACATTTGATGGCATGTTTCAGCTGCAGTTGTGAAACTGTGCATGTTTTAATCACCTTTTCAACCACTTGGATCAGAACAGAATGGAAAGTTCTGCTCCTGTGAAAAGTTTTCCATTTCCACTATTATTGTATGTCTTTATTATAAGCAAAGAAAGGCTTTTTGATCCTGAAAGTCCAGTTTAGGGACACTGAGACATAAATTTCTTTTTCCTTACAAAAATGAACTTTTATGAATGGTTTTTTATCTTTTTTATGACTTTCTTATTTAATATGATTCCTTTTTTATTTTAGCAGATGGTTTTTTTCTATAGCACAGCATACATTTGGGACTGATTATCTAAAAATGGACAAAATTAACTTTCAGAATTTCTTAAACATGTTGCCATATGATATCCATTTAATTAATTATTTTTCAAGCTCAGTTTTCATGGCTTACAGACTTCACACAGTGTTCAGCTCTCTGTGAAGACAGAACTTGCACTTTAAGTCCAAGTCTCTGGGTGGCAACCTGAGAGGTGTGCTTGGCCACTGGCTTCGTCCAGCTATGGGGCACTTGGGAAAGACAGTGCGGTAAGATTTGGGGGGCTGGGGGTGTGTCTGGTTGCTGAACAGAAGGCAATTCCTGGTGTCTTCTCCATGCCTACCACTGTATGACCATCAAGAAGGATTGATCTTGAGAGTAGCTGATTTCTGACATGGGGTGACCTCTGGGACTCCTTATTCCAAAGAAGACAGAAAGGCTTTTGGTTTGGAACTACAGTGTATGGCCACATCTCAAATGTGTGGATACATGCTCTCATTCTCATGTTTCAAGACCTAGAAGAGAAAAATGATTGAAGCACGATTAAAAATAGTGTGAGACATGGTATGTGTGTGTACCAACGTATGTCAACACACTAATGTTTTCCTTGTGGAAGATCTGAGACTGACCTGAATTCTAAGGGAGTTCAGCTTTTTTATATAATTATTATTTATTTATAATAAGTGTTTTCTGGCAAGAGTAAGCTATCTGCAGGTTAGCCACAGACTTCTATTTAGTGTTACTTAACACATTTCTGTGTGGTCAGGAGGGAGTTAGTAGCTCCCCTGTGGTCCCCCATGACAGGCTGAGGCTGATGAACCCCTTGGCATTACTTCAAGGCTAATGTTATAATCCTAATGACATGTATTCCAGGTCTTATGGTTCAACTGAATGTGGCACGTCAGCCAACGTAATGGGGTAATCTGGCAAATATTAAAACAAAAAGTTCCTCTTTTATTCCTGTCCTGACATTTGGATGATCCTTCAACCCGCAGAGCCTGGTGCAGTCCTTTGCTAATGCTCTCCACTATTTTTCCTCATTTTTCATCTTGACCTGAGTATTTATGATTTTGCAGCTAGTTTCTCATGCCTAACTTTCAAAACATTCTGGAGCCTTTATGAGTGTATAATGTATCTTTCAGTTCACAGTAAGATACTGGCAGCTCTGCCAGGCTGCTTTATAACTTGGTACTTTGTAAATCACTTTGGAACACCTTGTATAAAAAAACTATCTGAAAGAAAACTTTATTCACTGTCTTCTTCAAGTGAACTAGCAGAGCGAGCAATTTCTGCTGTAACCCTCTGTCACAGTTTTTGTGCTTTTTAAGAATTTTTGTTGTCTTTTTCAGCATAAGTTGATGAATGATAAAGATAATAGACAAGACTGTAAATTGTATTTATGTCAAGATGTCCTCATTTAAAATATCTGACTGGGTAGAACTTGGAACATTATTATTGAATGTATTCAGAATGGTGCTTTCAAAAAAAATCAATAACATGAAATATTTTTAAACTGTCATAGATTGTTTAAATGTAGTTTAATATATTGCTGTCACAAAAGACTAAAATAATGATGCTGACCGTGAAAAACATGAAACATTGGGAACCCCTGAGGCATACTAAAAAAATCCATAGTTAACCTAGTCCCTCAAAAATCATTTCATAGTACTCTGTTATTCTATTTTAATAAATAATTCAATTTACAGAAAGTGATCATGGGTACAGGATTTTAGAAAAAGACAAAGTGTGTTTTAACCTCATTTGACAGTAAAGAGAAGTTTAGCACAGTATGGAAAAGAAGAGCTCAAGTCTTTGTGAGAGACACCCAGGGAATGTCCCTCGGGTAAGAGGATAGGAATGAGGTTATCGTGTCGAAGTAAGGAAAGTAACTAAAAGGAAAACAAACTATTGAAAAGCTTCAAGCAAAGCTTGACTTAACAAAAGGTTACATAGAAAGGAAGTTCAGGACTGGTGTAGGCAGTATAAGCAGTAGAACTTATCCTAAAAGGAAAGAAAGACAAGGTTGCAAAGAGGTTCAGATAAGGCTACAGACTCTTAGCATCACACATCCTGTTTCCTGGAATGTTTTGCCGTCCTTCAGTCAGGTACACAGTGCTTCAGCAATACATATAATTGCTATGAAGTAATGAGGACAAGGTAAAACAGATGTAAAGTTCTCTACCCAGACAATGTGGAGCTTTTCCTTTTTCAAGTAACTTCCAAGGTAATGTTACCTTGAATGTTGTAGCTGGATTACACGACTGCAGATCAGTACAGAACAAAATCACTGCTAGTCAACAAGGTTTCTCTTCTGTTTTCAAAACTGAAATCAGGAAAATACATAATCTAGTTTGTCCTTCATGGCTCATCGCCTTGGTTGACTAGTTGGGTAGCATTATGTTTAGCACAGAAAGCTAAAAACCCATGGTTCTAACTTATAAGCAAGAAATTAGTTTTTTAAAAGGGCTGTCTGCAGAGCACTTCAGATTTGCCTGCCTAGACCTTCTGCTAGTCAAATCATGGTGGCATGTTCTGATACCACTTGTCACTATTTGTTTATGTAGTAGAAATACAATGCCTAGAATTATTACCCTTATAAAGAAGTGCACAGAAATGCTTGTATTCATTTTTGGCTGATGTGAAATCCATCCTTTAGTTGTGCATGTGTGTTTTCCAAGGGGAAGACAGAAGACCTCTCAAATGCTCATTGACCCAATACTTGATGTGTAAATAAGGGATGGAAAGTTTGACTCTAGTGGGGAAAAAAAAAAATTAGTGCAATTATTCTTATTATTTCAATGCACTCCATTCTTGATCATGGTGGCAAGTAGTCAGAATCCATTCTATGCCACCATATTGCCTTTCATTAATTGCTTTTACTATTGTAAACAGTATTAATGCCTCTTGATACCATAATTGTGTTTACTGCACAATGGAGCAGCTGTTACACAAGACTTAACACCGTAACTCCATTTGTACTGAATCTCTGTGAAGTTTTTGGTTTTGTTTTTTTCTGGAGTCAACTTTTAAGCAGCTTCCTTGTAATGAAAATGAATCAGCTTTGGTGCTTGTCATTTCCTTCACCCAAAGAGCACATTTTACAGTTTTATAACGATGATTATGATTTCTCGTTAGTTGTGGGGCTTGGTCTTTTTTCCTGGAACTACACAGTTCAGTTGCTCAATTGCTGTTTTATTAACATGTACATATTATGAACAAGTTTCCTTCTGTAAGACAAAAAAAGAGGGCTATTTCTTGAGTTTTAAAGAAATCACAATTTATGTATCCACAAGCTATTATACATTTCAGTGTTCAACACTTGCTCAAAGACCTTTATTTTTCTAAGTATTTTTATAAAGAAATTGTGACTGAAATCTAGAATGTTGTCTTAGGAGGGAATGTGACTGGGTTTCCTGTATTAAGAATGGAGAGGAGAGCTCTTGTTCTAGGCTACTATATTTCTTGAGTTTGCCAGACTGCTCGTTACTTGTCTAGAAAATAATTAACAGTGATTGTCCTGTTCTGAGCTGACTGATGCACAATCCCCCCCCCAACAGTAAATGTTGGGGGTGTCACTATTTTAATCACTGAAATTTTCATAAATATCCATTGATAGGCAACTCTGTAGGACTAGTCCATCAGAAGTAGAAGATCCAGACTGATGCAGCTGCTTCTTGTCCCACTGTCCGTGACGGTGGTCATCCTTTTAATTGTGCGCACAACCTAGGTACTAATCAGTCTTGCAGTTTTCATAACGAGAGAGTAAGAAACAGCTTTTAGCTTCTTTTGGTACTTGGGAAACTAGTGGCAATCTTTGGATCTAATTTAGTGCTTTCATTATACTTCTGTGTAGAATTTTGTTTATTAATAACTGAATTGTATGTTTCACCGCTTTCTGTCAATACGCTTTTTTTTTTGTTCCATACTGATAGTGAAGAGCAGCAATGTGCTGTACAGAGAATTACAGATTGCAGATAGCGTCAAGAGCATACCCTTTAAAATTACGTATTTTAATTAGACATTGACATCTGGTATGGACTATGAATGCTTATTTGCACACCTGCAGGCTATTTGATATGAAGAAACCCAGTGTATCTGGAGAATTTGTCTGCAGATGGAGTTTAGTGATTTAATTTAATATAGTAATTGTGCAGAATGCATTGTAAAATTTGTATGCCACATAGGTTCTATGTACTTAAAAGTAGTTCATTACATAAATAACACTTTCCCCTTCTGTTGATTTTCATAATTGATTGAAAGGTGAAGGCGTAATCTTGACAATATTAAATTTTTTGAGAGTGGAAAAGGTTTCATGAAAGCCACCTGGACTTATAATAACATTTAACACTTACAAAAGACTGAAATGGTTATCCGTGAAGAAAATATATTGTACAGCAAGCTCGTTTTGGCTAAGATGTATGTGAGGAATCTCACATCAAACAGAAGACAGTAAATTTCTCTCAACATTCATAATTACTACGATGACCTTGTTTGTTCTGGAGTTCAGTTTTATTCACAGACTTCAAATTAAGAAGTGACCTTGTACCTTTGCAAAATAACTGTTTTGTCCTACCTGTAAGTACTGAATGAGATGACTGGGGAATCTTGAAGTTAAACATCCCATTAACAATTTTCCATAGCAATGTTGAAATTTCAGAATGTCTGATTCACTGTCATTCTGTACTGCTCTCCCTGATCAGAAAGGCTCTCCTTTGGGAAATGAGGACTGGGAACAAAACCTGTGTTAGTGGCTTCTCCTGTGTTAAGTTACATGTATGTGTTCTCATTTTTCTCATTGTTCTGTTGCTTTCAGGTAAAGCAAAGGGCTGAAACAAAAAAAATGTGAGGGAATTTAATTACATATGGGGAAGAAGAAAAAGAAGTTACTTTGTTCCCAGAAATGCTAAGTGCTCTGCATCTTCAGCTGTATATCCCTTTTGAGGCACTGATTGCCCTTGCAAAGGATAGCTTCTTTTTGCATCCCCTGATCTCAGGGGGTCGTGAAGTCATTGGTGCCTCTCCTTCAGCTAGTCCAGCAAAGCATGAGGAAGGGATTTATCCACGGAAGCTGCAGCGAATGCAGGAGCTGTGTCACGTACACTGTAAGATCCTTCCCTACTGGTACACAAAATCCGATGCATTGCTGCTAGTAAGGAAGGACCCTGAAGCCCTTCTGGTTTAGAGTGTTATTTAGGTCCTGATATCTGGTATGGAATGTGAATGTTTATTTGTTCACCTATAGGAATCTGATAAAAGGAATTGCAGGGCACTGAAGTGTGTGTCTGGAGATCAGATGTTTAGCCTGCTTTATAGCCTTGTATCATCTGGAAGAAATTATACCTTGTGATTTATACCTGGTTACTAATTCTCTTGCTGTCAGTGTCTCTATCAGGAAAAATCCATTCCGCTTACAGACTCACTATTTACTTGGAAAAAAACATACAGCATACACTGTAGTAGTGTAATGAGTTTGTCACTCCTGAAATAACTTGGCTAAGAAAATGAGGTGAATCAAAAAATAAAGTTAGCATCAACCTATACAGATTTCTGTGGGTTATAGAAATAAGAGTAGGATTGCAATAGGAGAAAATGCTTTACCTGAACAGCATTGCTTCCATGCAAGCCTCAGAGGAAATGTTTGGAGGGACCGGAGCACGTCCCTCACTGAAGGGTTACCATCCCACCAGCTATGATCTGCTTGTGCAGCTGGCCAAAAGCAGTGACTTTAACCCCCCTTCATCATTGCTCATTTGGCAACACTGTCACTGTGAGGTGTTGGACAACCTTTCACCATACTAACAGCTAATCACACGTGTAAATGCTACATCATTGTAATGATGTACATCATGGTAATAAGGAAATCTTGCCATTCTGTTTGACCACCAGATATGACTGGTTGCACTTACTCTGCTAATTTTCTTTGGCAGCAGAAGCTAGCAGAAGAGAGCAGTTACACCAGATACTGTTTTAAAGGTGGAGTTGGTTATGGCCCCTGTGCAATCTTTGACTTTCTGCCCAATTTTTGAACAGTAAATATTCCTTTCCTGTTTCTGGCTTTTTTTGTCAAGAGGATGAGACACTCAGATTACTCTGAATGTATTAATTAATGTGTCATGATCAGGCCTTTTCTCAGGGGCCTGGAAATCTTGAAGAACACTGAAGCAGTTGCAGTGACAGAGTAGGAAGGCTTACTTGGCTGATGTGGTGAGAGAGGTTCTGCTTTAATGTGTTCTGTAAGCCCACTGTGTTCTGCTGCCTTTGTAGAGCTGCTGCCAAAGGAAATCAGCATACTGTATTTGGTCCATTCTCCTGATCCAACCTGTGTTACTATTATTTCTGTATTTTCACTATATTTCTATCTTGAGCTGAGACCTGTTTGTCCTTAAGGATAATAATGGGAAATAAAAGGTAAATGTGTTTGTTTTCCTAGTAACATAGAAGGTGCTATCATTTGGCGAATAAGTCTTTTGAGCATATTGCTGAGAAATTTAATATGTTACTAGGGAAAAATATGAAAAAAAATTGATGTGAGTTCTGGTTTTGGTTTTGCTATTTTCTTTCCCAGTTACTGTCGTTTGTAATAGCATCAGAAAGAAATGTTGACCTTTGTTCTTTGAGGATGGGTACAAGCTGTCTCATCTATAGGAAAATAATACATCTTCCACTGTAAGGCTGTTGACCTACCTTGTTAAGTTTCCTGTCTCTGTAAGAAGTAGAAGCAACAGGATTCAAAACTGAAGTCTGGCCTCATCATAACTAGGATGATCATCCCCACTCCCAGCAGAGTCCCTGACAGCTCCCTCCCTAGAGTATTGCTCTTTTTCACTTTCTTCAGCACTGTGTCATTCATTCAGCTAATTGGGCAGTTTTAACTGGGTCAGTCAGCTCACTCTCTGCATCTGTCTGGCAAGAGCAGAGGTAGATGGGGAAACTGAAAGAGTGCAAACTGAAATATGTCTGATTCTGTTGGCTTTAGCCCTTGATTTATTGTGTCTTAATGCAGAATTGGGCTTCAGTTTCTGTCAAACCGAGCGCTGTAAGCCAGAGACACAGATGTGACACAAGTGAAGAAGTGTTTCAGAACCAATTGTGCAAATTTTGTCCGTTTTCAGTTGTAATTCCTTCTTGGCATATAACATACTTATTGATTATATAGTTGATTAATGGAGAGAAACAGCTGTTCTTTGATCTAGAAATGCAGTATATTGTTGCCAAAGCAAGTAATGTGCTATTGAGAAACAGGGAAGCACTCTGTGATCTCTGGATATTGCAATGCAGCACTGTCTATAATAACAGGATATTAATGAAAGGTAAATTATGGTGGAATCATGGAAAGCAACTGCTTAGTAGGAAAAAGTCTTTTCGTGTTCTAGTTAGCACTGAAGTGATTCAGAATGGTTTGCTGTGCCATGAATGAAATGACAAACCTGCATCTTGGACATCTGAGAAGGGCAGGAGCAGAAAGTTTTATAACAGCGATGCAGACACAGCTAGATTTTCATCTTGTATATAGAGGCTGCTGCTTGCACAAAGCAAGAAAAGAGCATTGGTAATAAAAGACAGTAATGCATTCCTTTGCTTTGACTTCGAGCTTCTGGGGATCTCAAGCTGATAATTTAACTGCTTAATGATGCAAGTAAGGGTTGAACTAGCTTAGAAGTATCAGGTTGGGGGGGTTGATCTGGTTCATGGCATAAAGATTTTTCCAAAATATTTACTTAATTCAGCAGGATATATTAGTGTAGGTGAGGTCTTCCAGAGCAGACAAATGTAACCAGGTTCAAAATCAGCTTGAAAAACAGCTCGCACAACTTCAGAACAATGTGCTAGATAAATGTTCAACAAAGTAGTGAATGAGAACTGTAATCCAAAAGAGTGCTAATTTCACAGAAACAAAAATCCCATACTCAGTGGAAAGAAGAAGAAAAGCAAAAAAGGGGGAATCTTTTTATAGGTCCTGATAAATTCAGAACAGATATTCAGCAGTCAATGATCAGTTGAATTCTGTGTGTTTTTTTTTTTTATTCTAGAGCTTTAAGGGAAGGGTTGCAATAAATATATTTGTTGTTAATCTCTGGTCACATACTTGGAATTAAGAAGCTATGCCCCAAAGATCTTGCAGTCTATAGAGATAGTTTAAAAGGTATCACAAAGGGATGCAGGTCACAGGACAAGCCTGTGGCAGAATGAAAACTAGAAAAGGTCTCCAAAGTACAACCCCGTGCAAACATCTTAGTTTTATACTGACTTTCCCACTATTACAGCAGGCAGCCATGAGAACAAGACACCATTAAGAAAAAAGGGCGTATGTCTTCATGATTAGATGACCACCTCAGGAACAGAAAAGATAAAGGAATCATATATTCATCTCCAGATCTTATAAACTTACTCCTTTTTTATATTATGTTAATAAAAGTCTTCTAATTAGAAATGCATTACTTTTCTCTCCCATTGAACTGGAACTATTTCAGGGAAAAAATGAGATGACAATAGGAACACAGAATTAAAAAACATTATTTTAAAGTCAATGGCTGTGTGAAGAGTAAGCAAGTCAGTTCTTGATAATGTTTCATGTTTTGATCTTTCAGATCTCTCCCTTTTTCCTGTTGTTGGTTTTTCAGAATGTTTGTGAGGTTTTGGGTTTTTTTAAGCTCCCTGTTCCCAGCTATCAGTTTCGCTCAGCAACTTTACTAATGTATTTAGCATTTCATTTCAAAGACTGGACTTGTACCTTCTGTGTCACTGTGCCTTCCCCGAGGGCGTCTGCCTTTCCCAGGCTAAATGCAGACTTGTAGCTAGTGTCAGCTTCAGCATCACTAGCAGCTTTGACAGTGTCTGGTTTCCTTCGGCTCCTGTAAGGCTGCACTTCCTTCACCATCAGGGTTAGCGGTGTTTCTGAAGGGTCGTGGTTGCTCTAGAACAACTGACCAGCCAGCGGAGCGCCTGGGGACAGGGATTGCTCCCCAGGAGCACTGACCTGTGATGTATGCTAATGTGAGAACCTGCTAAACCTCTCACAACCAATAATGAAAAGTTCATTTGTATAATTGGCCAACATAACATACTTTGTGCAGCTGTAAACATGCATTTGACTTGGGATTTGTGGTCCTTGTGATATTGAGGTTCAGCTTGTCTAATTTGTTCATGTGTTACATCTGAGTGTTACTAAGGGTGGACCTATATCAGTATCTGGAAGCTTGTGCTTTGGAGAGAAGACACTTAACAGTAAAAAAGTTTGACTCTTTCTCCTCTGAAGGCTTGTTTTAGAGTCCTGGTTAGATGGCAAATGAAAACCAGCCTGATTGACCCCAGAAATCTGCCATCTGATGTCACGTGTCCCTCACCGAGCAGGTCAAAGTCTCCAGCTGTTTGGACAGGGTTTGGCAGATCTGTGATCTGCACAGTCAGTGTATTTATAGGTCCTGTGCAAAGCTGGGTGCAGCAGTGGGGCGGGGGGAAGGAAGCAGGAGGCGGCAGAGCCTCCTGTGTTACTTGCAGTGCTGTCAATCCTATGAGTAAATCCACTTCAGCTTTCTAGCTGGTTCATCCTTTGCATGAGTTATTTTTCTGTGTCACTGAGTGATATTTCAGGAACGAAGTCAAACATGTTAAAAATAACTATCTCCTACCATTTATTTTTATGAATTTGTATTATTTTGGGCACCAATTACTGGCTGACTCAGTTGCTGGCAATGGAAAAGTGTCATTTTAAGTAACTCAGGCCAAGATTTGAACAAGAATGAGACTACTTGATAAGATGTCAACAAGCAAAGATTGTATCCTTGTCAGTGGTGATATTACAAGTTCTATCGTGTCTTGTGCAAACTGTCACAACCTTTAAACGGGCTTCAACAAGATGAATTGCTTATGTCATATAAAGCGATGGGTTGGAGCTAGACTGGAATAAATGGGAAGTTCAGTAGGGTTTTATTTTCTGGGGTGCTAAATAAATTCAAGTATTTAATAAATAACTAAAAGATTTTGTAAAGATTGTAGCACAGCTTCTTTGGCTAAAGAAGCCGACTTCGGGACTTGAAGAAACATAAAGACAGAGTTTTAATGGTTCTGTGTACTATGCAGCTTGTCTTTTACAGTGTGAAAATCATAGATGCCAGAATAGTTGGATGTGTGTTTCTGGACCAATTAAAAAGTCAGGTAATTAGATGTATGGTTCTGAAGGCAGGGTCACCTTGTGCAACAGTTCTTGAATTGGTGCAAACATCTTCATACTATTAAACTTTCCTGCTATGGAAATAATTTCTCAGATGACTCCATCAATGAATTTTTAAAGTTTTGTTTTTCATTTGAGTGAAATTCTACATTTAATTTAAAAGTAAAAAGAATATTCATTGTGTTCAAAGATTTTCTCCTCTTTTGAATGGACAAAAATGCCGGCGGTACATGCAGAGGTAAATGCATAAACAAATCACTTGATTCACATGTCTGATCTAAACACAGACAAGAGTGCACCGGATGGTAAAAGCCTTCTGCCTTGCAGAAAAGCAGCTGCAATTCACCCTTCATGTTCCTGAGGATGTTAGGTTGAAGACCTACAGGCACCTCAAAAGTGAGTGGAATTGGCCTGAGAGAGGGTGTAGCCAGCACACCGAAAGGAATACGAGCCAGATTTTCCTAGAAGTGGAAATTGTCTTCTCTGAGTCTCCTGTGAATCTTCCCTGAGTCATTGAAGTTATCCAAGAACCAGGTATTTACCCAGAGGTGTTTTGTGCAAGTGTAGTCCATGGGATTAACATCAGCTGAAAAAGTGTTGAGAAAGCTGATAGAAAAGAGGTGACAACCCTAACAAGGTGAGAAATGAGGTGACAACCCTAACAAGGTGAGAAATTTTGAGCCAAAGCACGGATAGCATTGCGTTTGCAGCCGTTCGTTTGTAACTGTTCATGTCCATACAGGTGATAGCAGATACTTATTATTGGTCTTTGTTAACAGCTAGGGAGCTTTCATCTTCTTCCTGCAGAGGGAACCATTGTTTTCTAACTCCAGGTGTATGCTTTAATAACTTCTACTTTGCTCGGACACTAGAATAGCATCTGTTCTGTTTTCTAAAGTATCCTCTTTGCACAGCTTTTAAAACTTACTTTTGTATTTGTTCTTTAATGTAAGAGGCTTTTTTTTTCCACCTACCTCTTAATACATGAAAGGCAAAAAAAAAAAAAAGTACACTAATAATTGCAAACTGAGAACATTTGACAGGAAATGACAGGTTCTTTCCACTAAAAGAATGCAAAGGTTTTTATATGCATTTATACTTATCTCTTTTAACAAATTGATCTTATATTAAAGATTGTACACCTCATACATGTGTTATATCAGAAAACAGTCAGGCACTTTCAAAGGTCCCCATCAAGTTATTTTCACTTTATGAAAAATAATAAAAAATACCTTTTTTTGTTTCTAAGGTATTTCATAAAAATATCCACCTTGATAAATCTCCTGTAGAGAAAGTGTCCATAGTCAAGGTGATAGTAACCAACCTCTGTAACAATCACTCCAGATGGCAGACAAAAAGTGGAGAAACAGTTGGCAGTGCCCTGGCTAACTCTCCCCGCAGCTGTTACTCACTTTTGCTCTTTGCTGTGTCTATTCTTGTTTTCCTGCTTTTATATACATTGACTTATGGTCACTATATCTTTTCAGGTGGCTTTTTTTTTTTTCTCCAGATGGTAAAAATCCAGTCCCATCCTTATTTTTGGGCCATCCAAAAATAGTATTGATAGCTTTCAGTGTTGCTGTCTTTCAAGCCTCTTCCAAAGAATGACTTCATGTTCACAGATCTCATTGTGCCTTAATGTTTATTGTTTCTTTTTATGGTAGAGGAACTGAAATGGGTTATCAACATCTAACTCTGAAAATCTTTTGTAATTATTAATCTCCATTCTTTTCATAGCAGTCTTTTCAAAGTTGTAGAAGTAGTCTTGAACACAACAATACATTGCTACCATAGTACAGTGCAATAGTGGAGGATTTTTGTTTGTTTTTTCACTTGCTGAGATTTTTCATGTGAAGTTATCCAGCCAGGGCAGTAACCTGAAAGTCCATATTTGCTTTTTCAGAATACTGTATTTTTGTTGAAATTTATCTCCAGTACTGTATTCCAGCAGCATAACTAAGTTTTTTTCCCCATCTCTGCCATTAGCAGAGAGACACACAAAAAAAAAAAAAAAAAAAAAAAAAAAAAAAAAAAAAAAACAAAAGCCAAACCTGAATTTTTTTCTTAACGAAAGTTAAGTAGTCCTGAAATTTATCGGGGAATTTATAACCGCTACTCACAGGGGCTAAGTGCCTCCTATAGCCCATGGAACGAGAGAGAGGATCATCCCACTTCTGAACGGTGTCTCCTAGCACCTAGTTAACCTCATCTAAGTCAGGTGCTGGGCCTGGATCTTTTTCACAACTGTCCTTATGAATTTAGCTCCCTCAGCCTCTTGTGTTCAAACGTACTAATTTTCAAATGTCACGAGCTGCAGTGCAACTGTTACACTCACATTCAAAGCATAATTTTTACCTGTAGGGTTGGGGCTGTTCCTAGCCAATCCCAGGAGGTCCGTTGCTCTCCCATCTGCATATTGCAAAAACTGAGAGAAAACCCGCTTTAACTCGTTTGCTTCTGAAGTGCTTAAGCAGATCCTTAGAGGCTGAGGGAAAAGCAGGAAGACTCATGGCACAGTTGAGGGGGACAGGTGAGGATGTTGAAGGTAGTGCCAGAGCCCAGAATCCAGAAGTCCTGGGCAGAACCCCTTGGATGTAGGTGTGACTCATTCCAGCACTGGCTTCTCCCAGTTCAGAGAACACATGCTGAGTCTGTCGGTGTGACCCAGAGTGCTTTGCTTTGTCTTACCCAAAACAACTTTATAGAAGAAAGATGGTAATATTTTTTTGTCTGAATGTAGCACTGTTTCATCTTCCAGTAAATACACTAATTGGTTAACCACTACTGAGAAATACTGACCAGTGGGTATTATATGTGACAGAAAAGAATTATCAACTTTTTTACTCTGAAAGAGTCTTCTTCTCATCAACATGATACCCTCTCTCCTGAGAAGATCTAATTCCTACTCTTCTGTATTCTTTGCTGTCTTTTAAAACATTCTTTTAGATCTCCAACAACTCCAGAGAGTGCCTGTAACAGCAGCAATGTGTTCTCCCGCCTCTCCTTTGAAGTCTTCATTTAGATACAATCTTTGAAGACATCATGTATTTCACTTCTGTGGACGGCTCCTTCCTTTTTTCAGATCCTCAGCGAGGAAGGAAGGAGTGTGCGGTGTGTCAGCATCTCCAGGTGGCTGAATGGTGTCCTGGGGCTGTGGAGCTGCACAAGGGAGTTCTGTCTTGCATGCGGAGAGCATTAGGAACTCTGTTAGACATTCCGCTCTGTTCTCCTTCGCCTCGAGTTCCAGTCCTACTCGTAGGTGTCTCAGCTGTTCACAGGAGCTGAGCTGGTCAGCTGAGGTCTTGGGTTTGGGTTCCTGCACAGAAAGGGAAGTTGTAGTGGAAAGCAAAGCGGGCAGGTTGCTGAGAGCAGGAAAACACCATTTGAGCTATGTTGTCAGCATGTGAAGGCCTAAGAAAGCCACGCAGATCACAGCTGCTGGGGGTGAAGGTGGCCTGTGCTTTGGGGAAGGCTCCCAGCTGCAGCTGAAATTTGTTGTCGCTCCCACCAGAACTGCTCTCTGCACAGCAGCACCAGGATGGGAGGGAAGTACCTTCATACAGCCTTCCTAAAAGACAGACTATGGAACCTGCTCTGCCTTAAATGCTTCAGGGTCTAGAACAGCAAATGTGCTTTTTCCTCACACAATTACCTGTGTGCCATACCTTACATCCCCTGACTGTCTCATTTTACATTTGCAGACTCCTCCTCCTCAAAATGCAGTTGGGATGGGGCTGTCTGGATCATTTAACCAGTTATTCAAGCTCTGGAAATATTTGATCCCATCTCCCACTCTGGAGGTGATTATTCCTTCCCCGTTGCAATATCAAAAATTTTCTGAGCTTTTGCTGAAGTTTTGCAGCAGTGGGTTTGCAGAAATGAGATCAAAGAAGAGCCCCTTCCATCTTAACTCTTCTTGCCTACCTGCCCTCCCTGCCTAGTGCATGCTTCAAGCTGTCTTGTTTTTTGTAAAAAGCCTCCGGTGAGTGAAATCCCAGGAGATCAGGCTGCCTAGGCTGAGGTAATACTGACTGCCTAGTTTGCCAAATTAGTCTATAACAATTACATTCTTATACTGGTCCGTTTTCATGGTTAATTTGGCTGGCAGAACATGAAGCAGCTATTTTTGCAGCATATATGCACCATATGAATATAATTACTTGGAAGCACTGCAGACTCCAGGATTGAATGCTTTTAAAACAAAATTTTCTAATGAGCCACGGGCAGGCTGTGCTGTTTGCAGTTGCCTGGGTAACTGAGACCAGACCCTTACCTGGCTCAGTCTGTTACAAGTGGAGGAATATACACTAATTCTGATATTTGGGCTCTACCCTAAATTATTTCATGGAGGTAGAAAAGGTCAAAAAACATGTTTAAGCCTGCCACTACTGCGTGCATCAGAGAAGACGATCATGCAGTTGATCCCTTACGCAGGAGAGCTGTGCCTGACCAGAACAGAAAGGAGCTGGTTCCCTTTGCTTCTGCTTCTAGTTGCAAATTTTGTCCTGTGATGACAGGCACAAGCACAGCATCGTGGATGTCAACACTGAGTCTGACTGGACTTTCGGAAGCAGTTCTGAGCCCCAAGGATGGGGATTGCAAAGTTTTTTCCATTTCCACAGTCAAGAGGTGTGCAGGACCCCACCACGGGAGCCCAGGCTTTCGTGGCCCCCAGCCTGCATTGCTGAGCAGGGCTGACTCTGCAGAGCACTCAGAAATTTCAGTTAATGCAGACAATGTCTATCTGTGTTCACAGCGTTGCTTCCTGCAGGGAAGATACCTTCTCTGTGCAATTCAATGAGCTGCTTGAAATTTCTAAATTGCTTGTGTCCCAGTAACCTTGGAGACTACATTACTCCTACTGCTACAACAAAATTGTTGGAAGCAAAGTTTTGTGGCCTTTGGAGCATGCTGCAAGGCTGATTTGTCTGGATGTTTAAAAAAGGGAGGAGATTTGAAGGTGAAAATGGCATGGTACATCGGTACCTCCTAGGCGTGGTAAATAGGAAAGGGAATCCAGTCCCTAGTGTTGAGATGTATTATACTGCATATGGCTGGTACAAATACAGAAGAGAGGTACTAGACCATGCAGAGGAGAGATTATTGAAAAATCCCACTTTTACCAGGAGTAGAAAAGATGGATAACCTTTTTAAGAAATGTTGATTTAAATTTTACTTTAGCTTGTTCCTAGCTTGGCAGTTTTGACTGAAATAAAGGCTGGAATATTACTGACTATAAACATGCTGTTTTCTCCTGTGGAATAGTCAAATAAAATTGTTATGCAATAATTATGCCAGAATAGGTTATGCTGCTAGAGCTCTAATGGTAAATGTGTTGACAAGTTCACTGGCTGCCAAATAGACAAAGAGACCTTGAAGTTATTGCTGCCTCTTTCTGCTGCAGGATGTCTCACAGAGGGTTTTCATAGATGAGAACTCAGAATATGAAGTGGATTTTTAAATACTTAATTTTTTCAGCAGTGGGAAGGGTGAACAGAGAGCCTGAGATTTTTCTTCTAATGCAATCCACGTGATTTCAATCTATTCTACCTTAGAATAAAATCCTTTTTCTCAAAACAAATCAAGAGAATTGTAGCTCTGAAAAATCCTTATTTGTAACCTCTCCAAACTGCTCATTCTGTCATTTAACCTGGCATTTTTGTTAAGTGCCATTTTCCAGTAAAACCTGTAAAATTGTGATTGTATTTTTCAAGTTATTTCAGTCAGAGAGCTTGAGGACAGTCATACCAGATAACATGAAGAAAAGATTTTATTTTTTTTTTCCCCAGGAGAATGAAGAGAATGTCCATATATGACATAAATCCACCGAGACACAAATGTTCATGTCAGAAAACCAAATGGGTGTCACTGCTGTCATCTTCCTTCTTACCCAGGCATGGGCAATGGAATTTTTGCTGAAAAGGGCCGTTACTGAGCTGTGTGCTAACACATTTCAGAGTAAAAAAAGTTCTGTGCAGCAGAGTAGCACAGAATACACTGACAGATACCCAGGAAAATGAAGTGGCAGCAGCTCAGAAGATCAGCTGGCTTGTAAGGTCACTGTCATTGCTCAGAAGCACCTCCTTCCTCTGGTCTTCAGCATCTGGAGAGCTTGAGAACTAAAGGGACTGCTAGGGAGCACAGGTTTTACAGAGAAAATAGGAAAAGATCAGGAAAGCTGCTGTTGCTCTTCTGTATGTATCACAGATTCTCGTATCTATTCAGTTTTCTGAACTCTGATGAAAACAGAGAGTGTATTCCCCTACACACTCCCTATAACAATCCATAACAGGTCATCACTTACCTAGAAATATGGTTGAAAACCCAACCTCTTCTTCCTTTAACTTTCTTCTAACCATATTTAGGCTGCTCTCAGGTGAATGATGGCAAGTGACTTAAGGTATGACAGATTTTTTCAGAAAATCTTTCTTCCTTGGGAAGGTAGCAGATTGCCAAGAACTTGCTTTAGACTCTGTTCTGGTCTCTGTTGAAAATTAGCCTGAGTTTCTCAGCAAGAGCGACACGCTGCCAAGAACACTTGAAAATATGGCTTCAGTGATAGTCTCCTGGTCTTCTGAAATGCCTGGCGGTAAGCAATGCTGAAACCTGCTTTACCACAACCTGTACTGCAGCAACGACAGGCCTGTGGATGCCCTGTGAGCTTCCCACGCAGCTCTGAGGCTGACCTGTGACATCTGGAGCTCAGCCCTGGCACAGATTGCCGACCACGCCAAATGCTGCTGCTATTTGATGACAGAAACTCCTGTTCCCTGGGTACTTAAACAAGGGCTCCTGTCCAGTCACGTTCCCCGGGTGACCTAAACCAGATCTGACAAGAGCAAGTGTAGAGTCTTGCATCTGGGCAGGAACAACTCCAGGCACCAGTATAAGTTGGGTACTGACCTGCTGGAGAGTAGTGTAGGGGAGAGGGACCTGGGGGTCCTGGTGGACAGCAGGATGACCATGAGCCAGCACTGTGCCCTCGTGGCCAAGAAGGCC
>WKFP01013266.1:262857-440366 GCA_011057875.1 Pterocles orientalis | reverse complement strand
TTAAGTGCTGACCTAAGACAATAATACTATTTTAACATGGACAGGAGTATGCCTGCTTTCACCCAAGAACTACACCAGGTGTGAGCACTTTCACAGCACTCAGCAAGACACTGCACTTTGGCCCTGGGGAGAGGAGCACTGCTGTATTCACAGTGCTCCCCTGTGGCTGCTAACATCAGTTAAAATCAAAACCATGTAGAATTCCTGAATCCCTCACAAGGAGGCACTCCCTGTGAAAAAAAGTTCCTTCTTTTCTGTTTATTTTTACTATGGCACCATGGTACATTAGTTAAGGGTGAATCCAAGACAGGAAACAACAGTAACTACACTATCAAGTTTTCCCTACTGAGAGCATCTTCTGCTCTGCTCTACATCTCAAAGTAGTGCTGCTGTGAAATTTCCACACTATTATCAGAGTTACCACACCTGCAGATGAATGCATGCTGCTCAGTCTTACCCGGATTTGGCTTTCCAGTTGCATCACCCCCCCGCCACCAATTTTCCTATTCCAAAGGGAAACCCCACAGCATTTTAGAAGCCGATATATTTAACCTTAGTTTGATAGAACAAAGCGTAAGGTTTTCAAGTCCTCTGCTTTACGCCGATGCATTTCAAGCAGCTACTAGGAATTACTTCTCAGCAGAGGCCTCTAACACACATCAGGAGAATTCAGGCACAGAAGGCACAGTGTCACTGAAGGTGAGGAAGAGAAGATTCCTCAGGGATCTTCAGGAATTTGTTTTACACTTGCACACATGCTACATGCTTTCATTTACATTCCCATAAAGCTGCAAGATGACTCTTACCTGAGTTCTGGTCAATCCACTGCAATGAATCCATGTGTGCATTCAAAATTTTACAGATCTGCTGAAGCTGCGAAGAAGGAGAAGATGCAAGTCATTTGTTATAGTACAGAAAAACTAAGAGCAGTAAAAGACAGCCTGCCTGTCCCTGCCTTTGGAACATGATGCAATCACATTTCTCATATGCACAGCTCCACTTACTTAGCATTCACTTTCCCAGGGAAGTCTGTTAAGCTATTAACACAAATGCAGAGTAAGTATGCAAGCCAGGCTGGCTCGAGCTGTGTTATAATGCAAGTTTTACCAGAAGAAAACCAGCCCAAGGACAAGTCTGTGCAGCAACTGTGTTGCTTTGCTTCTCTTTACCATCAAGAAAACAGACTGCTTTAGAGTCTCTGCCTGTGGCTTAGGCTTTTTCCAATGCAGATCTAGGAACCACCACAACATTAATCACCTTAGGCTTGAGGTGGCAAAAGTAAAACGGAATAGGAAAAAACGCGGTCTGCAATACTGAAGGGAAAATTTTACTGGAAAAAAAAAAGCTTCTCAGTAAAGCCACAAGGAATATCAAGATCCATTTCATCTGTATCGGAAAGAGCTGGTAATTCAGACCTAGCTTTCATGAGGACACAAAAGTAGTGTAATGAAAAAGAAATGGCAGCTACAAAGGGCATTCTGAACAAACTCTGGATTTGCCATAAGGCAGATGCAAGCAGTTGAGCAGGTACCCAGATCAAAGTTAAGAAATGCCTCTGAAACAAGTTGCATTCTAGGCAAAAACTAGTCAACAAGCAAATAACCAGAGTTCATACCAGAATGAGATACTTTGAAAGCTATTAACAGAACTCCAGAGTAAGTAGGCATGGCAGGCTGGCTTGAGCTGTGTTATAATGCAAGTTTTACCAGAAGACAACCAGTCCAAGGACAAAACAAAAACCCTTCCATGATTGAAATTAAAAATAATGGAATAATCACGAGCAGACAAACAAGGAGTTGCAACTCTTGAAAATCCCTTTGTCTCTTTACCAACATACAAAAAACTAAAGCTTCGATTTACCGGGTCATTCGTGTCTGCTGGGCCTCCTGACGTATTCAAGTGCTCAATGATGTCCTTCAGATCTTGTGCCATACGCTTCAACTGAGCATCTATGTTTTCAGCCAGTTTATAGCTGCAAAACACATGGGAACCAAGGTTAGAATATTAAAGTCACACCATCTTAGGGCAATTAGAATTAGCTTCCACGCTTTTCAACCACAGCTAGCAGATAGGTGGGAACAGCATCATGAGAGGCATTCCATCACACAGATGAAGTAACTCCTAACCTCCTCCTCTCTTGACAGATACATGGAGGAAGATAAGCAATAGTGTGGAGGGCTTTCTGGAAGGTTTTGTCAGAACTGAAGGAAACAGACAGCCCAAGTCTTCAAGCTTAGTACCTCTTGAAACAGACAAACACTTCTTTCAATTACCCTGCTACAATTCAACAATGAAGGCTTTTAAGGATGCTTGAGCCACACATAGTGCATTCTGCTCTCATCACTTCTGTCACTAAATAAACACTAATTTTCAGAGATTATGCCAAAATCAGTAAACTTTTTCCAGACAGCTGATTAAACCAACATTAGGCCAACAGAGCTTTTCACGCCGATTCAAGGGCTTGCAGTCACAATTCCCCTCTTCCTAATGTGTAAAATCTAAGTTGCCATGCATAAAAGAGGATTACGTATTTGACAAAGGCTATTGGTAGTTCAATACTGTCATGCATCCCAACTCTACTTCTTGCTGATTGATCATCACCACGTTAGTCTGCTCATCGCATGTTCCAAGCACATTTCTATCTTACGTCCTCTCCCGTTCTTCATCTGCATGCTGCAAGTAGATAGTCCCGCTCTGTTCCTTCACAGATTCCTCCAAAGGGGTCAGCAAGTCTTCAAGCTCTTTCTGCTGTGACAGAATGAAGTCGAGTTCCTGATCCAGTCTGAAAAGAGAAAGCATAAACTACTCCACTTACAGGTTATATCCATTCTAGATCTGCCATACACAACACAAGAAGATGCAAAAAAAGGAACAAAATCATCTCCAGTGCTCATAGTTTCTTACCTCTTCTGATCAAGTTTCACTTTCTCTACTTCTCTGTGTAATGAAGTAATCTGGAAACAGAAGACACTTAATTAAACTACAAAAATTCAAAAGTCAACACATAAAAGAAGAGTGGTGGAACTGAGAAAACCAGCAACAAACAAACGCCTACTAGAAACAACAGTTACATAGAGAATTGCTGTCCAAAAATCAAATAACAGAGGTTTGACTTTAAAGCTCCACACCAAAATCACTTCTTGTCATGATGTAAACTCAGAACAAGACTTCCAAGCTTCAATGCCTACAGACTAGAACAGATATACAGTGAGACTTTGACAAGTACCCACATATAATTAACTTTTTTTTTGAAGTAGGAAGTCCCACTAGATGGCTTGCTACATCTTTAACACCGAAGGCCTTTAAACATCAAAGAAAGCAAAATGAGGTCACAATGGATGTCACCTCACCTTCTCTCCATTCTCTATCAGCATCCGATCCCAGGCATTAACTTGTGTAGCTTGATTGAGAAAGTGTTTCTCCTGGTCTTCCAGTTCTAGACTCCACTTGTTTATCAAGCTCTCCAGCTGGGCATAAGTCATCACTGGAGGCCCACTGAGAGGAAGCGTGAGACAGTACAGAACACAAGATCAAAACCCAAAATATCCACGTGACAACACCCATTCCCCCTTCCTCCACCACATACTCTTGCCCCAGTCAGGAAATAGTCAGTTATAAGAAAATACTCACCTGGGGGTTGTTGTGGTGATGGCAGCTGTAGAAGTCGCAGCTCCAATGGAACCAGCTGCACTTAATGGCTTAAGGTTCAAAGCAAAGCCAGGAGCAGAAGTAGTGCCTGAAGCAAGAGGTTCAAGTCAGCAACAGAAGAGGACACACCTGCTATCTAACAAATCAAGAATGGGTCCAATATATATCTTCACAATATTCAACTCCCTGAGCTCTCAAGCAGGTACAAAGAGCAGAAGAACCTTCCCACAATCCAGGAGGAAGCAGTTAATGACCTGCTACACCACCTGGACATACAATCTATGGGGCCAGATGGGATCCACCTGAGAGTACTGAGGGAGCTGGCACGCGAGTTTGCCAAGCCCCCCTCCATCATTTATCAACAGTCCTGGCTAACAGGGGAGGTCCCAGAAGACTGGAAGCTTGCCAATGTGATGCCCATCAACAAGAAAGGCCACAAGGAGGACCTGGGGAACCACAGGCCTGTCAGCCTGACCTCAGTACCAGGGAAGATTATGGAATGGTTCCTCTTGAGTGTGCTCACATGGCATATACAGGACAACCAGGGGATCAAGCCCAGCCAGCATGGGTTCATGAAAGGAAGGTTGTGTTTGACCAACCTGATCTCCTTCTATGAGCAGATGACTCACCTAGTGGATGAGGGGAAGGTTGTGCTTGTCATCTACTTGGACTTTAGCAAGGCCTTTAACACCATGTCCCACAGCATTCTCCTAGAAAAGCTAGTGGCCCATGGCTTAGACAGGAATACCCTTTTACTGGATAAAAAACTGGCTGGATGCCTGAGCCCAGAGAGTCGTGGTGAATGGAGTGAAGTCCAGGTGGTGGCCGGTCACCAGTGGTGTAACCCAGGGATCGGTGTTGGGGCCTGTCCTGTTTAACATCTTTATCAATGACCTGGATGAGGGGATTGAGTGCTCCCTCAGTTTTTGGTTTGGGTTTTTATTTTTTGAAGAAAAGTTAATGAAATCCAATACTTTGAAACTTACAATATGGAAGAAAGAGATCAATGAGACAGAACTGAAACATCTCTCCCTAACACTCCCTGCAAGTCTTTGGCATCTCCCTTCCCCCATCAGTGCATCTCTCCCTCTCCTCTTAGAGCAATTCTGTACCTACACAGGCAGCCTAGAGAAGGAGCAGACAATCTATTGCCTTTACTTGCTCCAGGCTAGAACATCAAAGTCGATGGGCCTTTCTCCACCCAAAGTCCCTTTGCTGTGGACAGGCTCTCAGAAGTCATAAGTTATTGTGCATTTAGGGAGACAGAAAAAGAAGCTCAGAGAAAGAAATACCATCTCATTTTCAGTTACTGGAGGGCATTAGAAATTAGAACTGCTGTGCTGCTACACTGGAATGGCCCTTTACGCTACCACAGAGCACTGATGTCTGGCTTCCTTCCCTTCAGCTACTTTCAGCATCCAGTTCTTACCAGTGGCAGTGCTTGTTGAGGCAGCTGTTGTCCCAGGAGCTTTTAAACCAAACCCAGGTGTTCCAAGACTGGCTGTCCCAGTGGAAGGGGCACCAACTGTAAACAGAAGACAACACCAAGAGTTTGGACAACCCATTAAATAAATACAGCCCCCCCTGGAAAAACTCTGCCCTGCCTACTCACTCGTCCCCATCTGGCAGGCACAAAACGCGATCTCTGTGCAAATCTACTTGCTAAAGCAATACAATTGCCCATACTACAGGAAGCACGGTGGTCACATCTCAGTTGCCTGGAAACAACCCATCTATTCCCATCTTTGGAACTAGAGTAGCAATGCAAGCGTTGGAGAACTACTGAAAACACAAGCTGTTAGGCTGCTATATGGGGCATCTCCAAATTGCAGCTCAGGAGGTAAAAGTCATCAGTGTGGCTTTAACATAAAACTTGTGACCGTCCTTGGGGAGCAGCTGCCTACATTTTCAGAGGTACGTGTAAGAAAGCATTATGTATAGAATTATTGTATTAACTCTGGTAAAGATGGACATTTACTGTAGCTAGTCTCCATACTCAAAGGACAATGAAGCGTTAACATCTCATTGCAGCCTGAGAAAGAAAGCTGTAGGACTGTCTTCAAACCACAGTCTGAAACCCTTCAAACCTACTGTCGTCAAGCTAACACAAAATAGACACTATTTCCTCCAATAAAAATAATTTTGCAAGAGGTAACTCGCTATTTGTTACCAGAGGAACTTGCAAACATACAGCTGTGTGAATACTTGTTCCTTGCACCCTGCATCTCCACTGTCACAGGTGAACACCTAATGCAAGAGCCAAAGGCAAACGTAACCAGACTCAAGGTATTGGGGTCTGGAAGACAGCAGCTAAGACATCACTAGAAAGCTCAGCTGAGGCGATACTACCTAGACGGAGAAAGAAAAAATTCCCATACAGCCAAAACTGCCCCGTTTACATTCAGAAACTTGCCTACTCTGAATCTAACGTGTGCTTTCATTTGAACAAAAGCCCTCCAGGCCTCACCATTGAAGACAGTTTGACAGAAATCACACAGAGGGAAGGTGGCAAACAGTGAGAAGAGCTGGCCTTTTGAGTTCTCCCATATTACGCCCACATCTGCAGCTCCACTACTGACAGGCAGCATCAACCACGCTGCTCATTTTTTCCCCCAACAGACCAAATCTGTATATTGTCACTTACGTGAGAGACCTGTGGTGGTAGTTGATGTCGATGCTGAAGAACTCACTATAGACCCAAACAACGTAGGCCCTGCTGAACCAAGAATGGAGGTTGTGGTGCTAGCAGCCGTTGTGGCAGCTGTGGACGCTACTACAAACAGAAAAAACAGCCATCTTGTACAACCTGACCACATCAAGCTCTTACTCATTTCAGAAGAACCACGTTGAGAACGCAATACAACTCTGCCTACCAACACCGTTGTTTCTGGATGGAAGAATTTTAAACTATTTTTCCTCTCATTCTGCCTCAATTCTATCTCATTTCCAACATACTCTTTAAACCTGTGGCTCCCTTCCACTACGCTGCTGCAACAAGGACAGAACAGAACCTGGCACGTCGGACACAATAAAAAATACAATGGCTGTGTGAACTGTTACAGATTACTGATGCCATTGCAAATTCACACTAAAAAACACTTCTAGCCCATCCCCAGACTCCAGTTTAGAAAACTACTGCCAGAAGGATGGCACATTCACAAATTCTTGAATAATTATTTCCTAAAATCACCTCCTACCTCCAAGTTTGGTTCCAAAGGATAGAGCTGGTGCCTGGCTGGTAGTAGCAGTCAGCGTTGCCGTGGGTGCACTAGTGGCTGCTGTTGAAGGCAACGACCCAAAGTTTAGACCTGGAACAAGTAAGGGATGCACCTTTTAGTACAGAGACACTGCAGTTTCCATTGATCACAGCAACTGTCCAGTTAGAAGCAATAAGTTTATAAGAAAAACACTAATACCCAACGTAACAACCACTCTGTCTTATCCAGGAAATTAACTAGGGGCTAACAAGCTCACTACGTCAAAAGACTTTGAAGAAGGATTCCAACACAGATGAACATCACCCTCACCCCAGACGGCCTTCCCTCCAACCCCTGCACTGTCACCAACAAGGAATTCAACAGCTGCAAACTGAACTTTTGCCAGACTCTGCAGGAGTGGACACACTCCTGGTGCGAAGCAGGTGAACAGTGGTTCCGCATCACGGGCCAGGCGCATCCTGCGGCACCCTCTCCCCAGCACTCTGAGTCCTTTCTCTTTGCACCAGCAAACTCACTAAACACATTTAAAGAGTGCTTCAAATACACCTGGCTCTTCTACACACACAACTCCTAAAATTAGTACAGCCTCGCTCTCCAAACCCAAAGGCTAAGTAGCAATTCTTACTCATCACCGAAGACCCTGGATAAGCGTGTCAGAAAAAACACTGGCCACTGGCCCTGGCCACTCACTTCACTTCACACCAGCAGAAGCAGGAGGCTGCAGAACCTCCACACCAGCCCCAGCTGCCCTCCATGCCCACAGGCTTCCTGACGACAGCTGCCACTTCAAGGCACCCACCTGTGGACTGCCCCCCAAGGCTGAAGGGGGTTGTTGACTGGGTTGCAGCTCCTAAGGTGGCTGCAGTGGTGGCAACAGCTGCAGGTGCTGTTCCAAAGGTCAACCCCACAGGCGCTGCTTGCGCAGCTGCAGTGCCGATGCTGAAGCTGACTGTTCCGGCCTGAGTTGTGGTACCACTGGAGAAAGTAAAACCTCCAGTCGTCCCCGACGTGGCAGCAGCAGCAGTGGTGGTGGTGGTGGTGCTAGCAGATCCAAACACAAAGCCAGAAGAGGCTGCTGCTTGACTTGAGGGCACACTGGTTGGTGCAGAGCTACCAAATCCAAAGCCACCTGTGAGTCCAGTAGCTTGAGTTGTAGTGCTGCCTCCAAAGTTTAACTTTGGTGCGTTCGTCCTAGAGAAGAAAAGAAAAGAAGCCAAACTGTTTGAGACGTACACCCGGGCAAGTATGGAGTCGGCTTTCTGACAGCAGAAACCACCTTTCAAAAAGACGTGCTCTTGACCAGGTTGAAACTTTAGTTTTGACAAAGGCTATATTAGAACTCCTCTCATCTTCGGTCCTCTGTTAAGTCTCTTTACACTGACTCCCCCTTAACCATCTCCACCCGTGCACGCACCAGAAGACACTTATGCCAATGTAAGTGCCGACGCTTCTTCTCTCGGCTCCTAAGCACCCTTTTCACCTCCTCTACAGGTGACTGCTCTTTTCAACTAACTTTTACTGATAGCTCTCACCTCAGCTCCCTGCCCACTGCTCCCATCTGACAAGCTTTGACAACAGCGGTTCTGAAGAGCCACCTCAGAGCTTACAGCCTTTCCTAAGGACACAACGGCCCCTCTTGGCTGAGCAAACATTCGGAGCACTCCAGATTCGGATCAGAAAGGACAAGACGTTTCACGCTCAGATACAAAGCTTTGTCATTTCTTCACACAAACATCCATAGCCCGCTTACAGACCGAAGGATGGACCAACTTATCCTTAACACCCATCTGAAAAAGCCAGCGCTGACAAACGACAGGCCTCGCTGAGCGCTCTTCCCCACGCGCGGCCGTGCAGCGGGAATTCTAAGGCACAAGAGCAACACGTTTGCTCCTCTGAGAATTACTTGCAAAGCGCTTCCAAAGCCACGAGGAGGAGGACATCACCCGCTCGTACTCCCCGGGGGCCGCGGCCGCTCCGCAAAGCCAACACCCCCACCCGCCACCGGCCGACCCCCGCCACTCTCACCCCAGCGGGAACACGTTCGCTGCCGGAGCCGCGGCGGCCGTGGCCGGCGTCCCGAAGCTGAAGCCGGCAGGCTGCGCGGCAGTGCCCGGCGTGCTGAAGGAGAAGAGCCCGGCGGGCTGGGTGCTGGCGGGCGTCTGGGCCGCGCTCCCGAAGCTGAAGCTCCCCGAGGCGCCGGGCGTGGAGAAGGAGAACCCGGTCGTGGCCGTCGTGGCGGCCGTCTTCGGCGTGCCCAACGTGAAGCCGCCTCCCGCCGCACCCGACCCGAAGTTGAACTGGTTCATGGCGGCTGCGGCCGGCGTGGGGAGAGAGACCGCCACTCTCAGGAGACCCGGGCCCGGAGGGGGCGGCGGCAGCACCGGCCCAGCGCCCGCGGCCCACCCCCACGCCCAGCCGCACGACGGCGCCGCGCCACCCACAGCCCCGACCGCCGCCAGGCGCCGCGCGCGCAGCGATGACGCACCCCGCCGACACTCTGCACCCGCCCCCTCACCCGCCTCCCAACCACTGGCAGGGTCTTCCCGCCCTCCACAGCTATTGGCTGGTCCAGCCGCCGCTCACGGGCGGCCCGGTCGGATTGGCTCGCGAGGCTACAGGAGGCGAGCCGGGGCAGCGCAGCCTGTTGCTGTGGTGACGGGGGACGCGGCCGGCTGTAGGCTGTACGGCGGTACCGGGCCGTTCGGGCGGGACACAGCGGCCGCTCGCTGCCGGGGGAGAGCCGGCCGCCCCGCTGCGGGCCGTGCCTGGTGCGTCTGCGGGAGGGGGGGTGACCCGGTGCCCATCCCCCGGACTCGAGAGCCCCTGGGCAGCCTGAACGCGGGGCCGTGGAGAGGGCGGGGGGCCCTGAGACTGGGCTTCTCCTCGCCCTCAGCTGGGGGCTGCCCTCAGCCTCCCTGGAGCAAGGCAGGCGGGCGAGCAGAGACCTGGGCCTGAGCCGAGGCCTCCTGCTGCCCTGGCCCCGGCTGCTGTAAGCCCACAGTGCCATGGGGTCTGCCAGAGCTAAGTCCCTGTAAGGCTGGAGCTGGGCCTGCAGCTGGTGCCTGTGGAGGAAAAGAGTCTGAGCACAGAGAGGAAAGGGTGGTTATGTTCTATTATATGTTTTTTAGCATCACGCATGTAAGAGGGTGGTGAAACTCTGTCCTTCCAGAACACACAGCAGGAAAATTGTGTTTTCCCACCAGTACTGAACACATTTTGTTTTTTCTTCATCTGTCACTTGTTTTTTTCTGCATAGGTGAGCAGTGGGTGTTCATATGGACAGTGTTTCCTCAGGCTCTTCTCTGCAGTTACTTGCCAAACTACTTCAGGATGCTAAGGAAGATGATGATGATGATGAATATCCTGTGAGTCTTTCATAAGAAATGCTCCTTCTTTTACATGTTCTACCATAGCCTTATATTATTAACTGAGAAGAAGAAAATTTATCTTTTCCCAGAGTGAGTGAAAAGAGAATAAAAACCTTAGAAAGTTTTGCACTGACTGAAACAACTAGTAGATACTTCTAGTGTAACAAGCTCTTGAGAGAGAGAATAAGGAAGATGCCAGAGGAAAATAAGGAGAGATTGTGACCACAAAATATGTCGGAGATTTAATGTTCAGCCTGAAGGAAATGAGAATATGTAGTTGAAAGAGGTTTATATACTTTAGACTTCCATCACTTTTCCCTGAAGGCTGACAGAGATGAAGGCAATTAGAGCTAAATACTTCATATGAAGGGAGAAAAAGTTGCTGCTCAACTTCTGAGTAAAGACGAAAATATCCAGAGGCGACTGAGGATACTAATTCTGTATGTCAGGCATTGAAGAACTGTAGAGATAATTGATCACTGAAGTACAATAGATTTATTGGTGATTGTAGAATAGGGAAGGGTGAGTAATCATCCCAAGGTGAACGATCTGAATGATTAATGAGAGAAATAGCTTTCCATTCTTTTATATCAGTTCATCTCAGAACTAGATTAAAATCACAGCTTTTGGAAAACATGTTGTTCCTGCAATATGGAACTGCTGCTTTTATCTAGGCATGCATGTGTGCTGGGGAGAAATATCTTGGGAGGGCCACAGGCGCCAACAATCACAATGTGAAGGCCCAAGACTTTGCCAAGTCTCTCAGGATTTTGAAGAAGTAATGTTGTGACATGGATAACAAAAATGGCAAATGCCTCATTGTTCCTCCAAATCACTCCCCAGCAAAGAGCTAGCTGGCTGATCTAGCAGTTGTGCACTAGTAGTGGCAATGGTACTAACATTTGACATAAAAGGGTTGCATATCTCTTGAAATTTCCTTTCAGTAGGTGGTAGATGTGGCCCTTTACACTCTAACTACCCTTCAGCTGTTTAATGCTTGCCTTTTTTTAAAACTAGAATTATTGGTATACATCTTTGCAGTAAACATCCTGATTTTAAAATAATTTGTTTACATCTTATTAATGAAATGAATGACACTTCAGAGACAGAAATGGAAAATTGCCACAAGGGATGTCAATTAAGTCTAAGTCAGTCTGGGTAAACATAAATCTTTATTTTGATTTAATTGAATGTTCTGTGCAGATGAGGCACTTTTATCAAACCAAGGAATCTTCATATATAGAGCAATGCCTCACATTGGCGTATTAGCACTAAATTAATTCATAATTAGAGGAAAATGTTGTTGCCTCATATCATTGCTACTGTCAAAAGGAATCCAAATGCTGTGATGGGGTTTTCACATAGCACCCTTGGTTTCCTGCAATATTTTCATGGCAGGTAAAGCATGGAAATTATGCCAAAATACCATGGAAACTAATACTCAAAAAGCATATCTGTCTGTAATACTCTGCTTCTGGGAGTCCTGCTTAAACCCAGTATGTCAGGGTTACTTCCTGCTGGGTGAGAATGAAGAAGAAAAAATGTTCAGTGGTTCAGTCATGAAATTGTGAGATGATATTTTTTTTGGATTCTAGCAGGGATTTGTTTGATCTCAGATAACCTTTTATATTTAGTGGTATCAGTGTTACTGAGCTGGGCTCTATGAAAATTGATTGAAGTTCCATTTGCCTTTTTTGCAGCCACGCTGTTCTGTTAGCGCCATGACTCCTGGTAGTATTGGACCAGTAAAGAAAGAGACCACAGGTAAGGAAGAGTATTTGTATGTTTTAGCATTCAGTCCCATGTTTGCAGACTATAACAGCTGTAGTAAGTTACCACTGATGGGCTTCAATAAGAGAGTGGTCACTGACCTTTGAGAGGGAAACAGCATTACATTTTTACTTTTACACTGTAAAATTCTTCTTTCCCTGAAAACTTAACTGCAGAATGTACAAAGAGAAACAGAAAGGGTAATTCTAGAGCACAGCAGTCTCCAGTGGCATTGACAGAATATGGAGCACAGCCTGGAGTGTAACTGAGCAGCAAAAAGCTCTGTATGAGTACTCTCATGGATTTGTTAATACTCAGAGCAAAGGAGGAGGATGGGCTTCTAAATACTCACCTGAAAGCAGCTTCATGGAGTAAACTGCGTGGAACTGAGCCTATGCTTACTAGGAGGAAGAGCTATGAAGTGTACCGTGAAACACAGTCATACCATATTCTCCCCCAAAAGTTTCACAACCCCATTTATACCACACATAAGGAGAAATAAAAGCTTTGTTCAGTGCCATCCTCAACTGACTGAGAGATGTTGTTCAGTTAGTCTTCTTCCTGCACCTAGTTCTTTGCCTCGAAACTTGGGACAATTTTTCTTTCTTTTTTTCTTTATGCGACTCTAGGTGTTCTGGCATAATATAGAATGGCAGACGCACAGACAATGAGAACAAATATCTTCAGGGTTCCTAGATTTGTGTCAAAACCTTGGATTGTACTCAGGAAAGAAAAGAAGACAAGTTTAGTCTTGTCAAGGTTGATGTAAAGTTCTTCCTGGAGCTAATGCTTTATTGGGCAGTTTAGTTATGAGTCGTAAGAAAGGTCACCAAGGACCAGGATGAGTGTAGCAGGAAAGGAACTGTGGCAAATGTAAGAAATAGCATATTTTTGCTTGGGATTCCAACAATAATTCCAGAGGTTCTACTAGAAAAATCTTCAAGTTGCAGATTTACTAGCTTACTAGAAAATATTTCTCCGTGTAGGACAGGCATAGACCATACTATTCTGCCCCTGAACTTTCATGGGTCATCAGCACCTTATCTGGGCTGTGCCCAAATAATTAATGGGAAGAACTGGATTTCCATGTGAGGAGGAGGCCCTTTTGTAAATGACTCTACTTCACTTAAAAATCTCATGTCAGGGGGCTTGGGGGAGATTAAGATTTCATACTTACACACTTCATCAGTTTTGAAGTGCTAGATATTTTATGCCTGAAAGGAGGATTTCCTTGACGTAGAGATTAGGTAAAGGACATGTAAGGGAAAGGAAGAGAAAATATCCTCCTTTTGCAGATTCTCTTTCATAAGATACTGAGACGATGAAGACTGTAATCATTAACTAGAAAGCTTGTAATATAAAGATTTTTCTAAAGCCTAGAAAAATCTGAGTTTTCAGCAAACCTAGAGGAAAAGACACATTCCAAAATATGATGTTGTGATTTTTCTCATAACTTACAGGTACTTTTCAAGTGAAATCTGAAAACAGGAAAACTATTTGGAATACAGAGGAAGTTCCAGAAGGATCTGAATTTGATGATTCCTGGGACCCTAGAGAACAGCCAGAGTAAGTGAGCTGAGACTGCCTACATGGGCTTTACATAGCATTAATGGAAATATGAGTTAAGCAGCACCTACTGCATTTGAGTGAAACAACCATCTGAAAAGCTTGTGTCACGGAAGGAGAAAGGAAGGATATTGGCGTTGCCTCTAAAGTAACACATGAGGAGAGATTTTAACCTCTCCCTTGGAAATCTTCTGATCTCAACAGAAACATGGAGCTGGTTTTTCCCATCATAAGATTACTTGCAGTGTCAGATACTTGTATAAAGTGCTCATAGAAAAACAATAACAAAAACGTTCTCGAAATAGATACAATCAGGCATATTAGTTATAGTTTGTAGAGGTCAGAAAGCCTTCAGGGTCAATCCACAAAGCACCCTTTTTATTTCTAATTATTGTGTTCTGATGCCATATCCTGGAGTGCTAAATGCTGGAGCAGATGGAGTGCAGCCCATGAAGCTGCGCATTGTACACTAGTTTGTAGTCCAGAATCCTAATTTTTCTCTGCACGTTAAGCCATGGCATTAGGTGTTCAATTTCCTGATCTAAACATGGGACTGAGATCCACCTGAACCTTAAACTCAGCATTTCTGGAAATGATTTGGCATTCGCCTATAGCCTCACATCCAGTTGTACAGTTGTTCTTGAAACTATCACCTGTGAGGTATAGAACATGCTCTCTTTGTGTTGTGGTCACAACAGAAGCTTGTCTTGTGATAATTCTTGACTGCTTGCCTCCATGCTGGGTAAAATGCAGTGCTTCTCTAGCCTCAAGCAATTACGACCTGAGTTGCACAGATAAAAAGAGAATATAAGTCTTTGTAACAGTTCATCAATTTGAATCATGGAAAACGGTCCAAAAGGAAAACAGACGGCTAGAGAGGTGCATCCAGAGCTATTAGACAGATTTCTCATTGACTTAGGAATTATAACATACACATATGAACAATGGAGATGTGAAAGAGACTTTCTACACACTCTTTACAACAGCTTAGAGATGTGACTCACTCCACTTATTTTTTATTTTGCTCAATTTAGTAGAGGTAATGTATGTTCTAAATACAAGTTTAGCTTGTATTTCCTCATTAAGTATCAAAAGCAATGGAGAAGATGATTCTACATTTTGTAGATATGGACAGGTAGATAAACAATGTTGGCCAAATGAAAAATAATTCGAATTTGACAAAAGAGCCTTATGCTCAGGCTGCAAGAATATGTGGAATGACAGAACAGAACACAGGTAATTGCAACAGTATCATTTTCAAAGCCATTTCCCAAGAGTTTGTGATGTTTGACTAGTTGATAAGTGTCATATTCACTTAGGATGCATTTCCTGATCCTGCAGAGGCTGGTTAGTGAAGCACAGGCAGCAAAGTGAGTGTGGTGGAAGGTGGAGAGAATGATCTTCACCTGTATTTTACCTAAGTCACGGCTCTGAACAGAAAACCAGTGCAGATGGGTCGAAGACTTGGAGGGAGACTGAAAAGGGGAGAGACAGTGAGATTAGGATATTTACCGGCCCTCTGAGAAATAAAATCTCCTTTAGTCTCCTGTCCCTTCTCTGCTTTATTAGGCAACAACTTCTCTTTTTCAGGTATCAGGTTTTATTCAAACAGTGTGTGGGAACAGAGGATGTCTTCTTTGGGATGAACAGGAAAGACCCCTCCACAGCCTGCTGTGAAGATCTGGTGGTGAGCAGAACCTGTATCTCCCATCCTTTCTTTGTGCCCTTTTCTGCCCTTTTCAAACTTGCCGCCTTCTTGAGGGATGCAATGTAAACTCCAAAGCTGTATTGCTGCTTTTCGCCTCCTGTAGGATTTTCTTGTAGTTCTTCAAGCGTTTGTAGATGATATTATCACTTGCTAACCTGAGGAACTGGTGTATCTCCTCAAGGACCTAGTGTACTCAAGAGAACCTGTGCAAATGCACATATATCACATACAGACTTGAGGGAAATATAAAGTAGCTCTAAGATGAAGTTTCGTCTTGGACACAATTTTGGAGGGGAGAGGGGCTGGGAAGGAGATGGTTTTCATCTGCCTGCATTTATTACAAGGTATGCAAGTTAGAATGCTACAATACTGACAGTCTTCAAAGTTACAGGTATCAGATCCTGTCCCATTGTTATATTATCAAAGACCTCCCTGTTTTCTGAACTTCAGGACAGGTAGAACTGCTGTGCAGTTTTTCTAATAGAAGCAAGCTGTCCTTGGAATACAGAAAGATAAGGGAGTTTACTGGATGTAGAAAACATGTCAAGTACATTATCAACTCAGGATTTTGAAGAAAATAGGATATACACATCACTAAGCTATTGAAAGCAATGGTTATCACTGTTGTATTTTCTCTGATAGAGATTACCTACTGAGAATATTGCTCTTTGACACTAACATCAAAATATTCATGAAGATGAGATCTTTTATGGCTTGTAGGGCTACATATCTAATTGCAGCTTTACCTCTGCCTATCATTTTAGATTAAAATCAAGCTGCCAGAGACAAAGTCCACGGAGATCACATTAGATATCCAGGACAAGGTTCTTGACCTTCGAACTCCCAAAAAGTGAGTGGAACACAATTGATAGAAGTACAGTTAATATCTTGTTTGAAAGGAGGCTTAACCAAGCTTCCAACTGTGTGCAAAGCAAACCTAAAGATGAAGATGGGATTATTAATTGCACGTGAGCAATATAGACAAAACCAGCCTGTGTTTCTGCTTGGGATTGCCTCGACCCATGTGCAGGACTTTGCATTTGGCTTTGTTGAACTTCATGATGTTGGCATGGGCTACTTAAACAGCAAGGCTTCAAGGGCCCAAAATGTCTGTCAAAAAACTGCCCAAGGCCTTGAAGGACTTATTGGGAGTTTTTTTTTCTAAACACGAGTTTGTACAAATATATAACTGAAGATGGTAAAAAATGTGCAGATACATTTTCAGAAGCTGAAAGCCAAATTATGGACATATTCAGGCATGAATGCAGAGATGGAAATGTTACAAGGTTTCCCTAAAGAGATTTCCTTTGAGTTATTTTTTTATAGGGCTATTTCAGACCTGATATACTCTCAGACTTCTCAGTCTTCCTCCATATTTCTCTCAGTGTGCAATTGCCCTCCCTGAGATTTCCAGATAATTCCCATGTCTGTTTTGCTTTAAGTCCTTCTTCACAATGGAGTGTTTTCGTAAGAAAGCTTAATCCTCTCTGGGCTGACTTGCTACACTGAATGAGATGTGGGAAGATCCATATGTAAATAGATTCCTGCAAATAAATTTAAGGTGCAGGCCATGGATTAAGGCCTAAATAAGTTCTGTCTCTAGTGGACTAACTATAGGAAAGCCACCTTTCCCACAGACAAAACCAGGCTGAGTGTGTTACCTCCTGCTTGGATTTAACCCAAAGATGCAACTAGTAGAAGAACATAGGAAGTGCTAGATCTGCAACTGGAAAATCAGGAGGAGTAATTGTTCAGCTCATGACTTGCAGAACTTATAAACAGTAAAAGAGGTAGCTTATGCAATACTGCAGATGTAGGAAAACCTCAGCATCCCTTTTCTTTTGCAATTCTATCTTTCTCGTGACTCAGATCTGCTGTTATCTTCTTAGTATCCAGCTGTCTCTAGTTACAAGCCTAGAAAAATAAAGTTTGCTGTAAATCTAGTGGTTGCTTGGGTAAAGCCTGAGCCAGTGCTACTTTCACAAATATGAGTGCAAATCTTCTTAGTATGAGAGAAACAAACAAGATTTCAAGTTCTACATACTGAAAACCACTGTACTGTCACAGATGTGTAGGAGGGCTCAAAGGAACTGTTTCCTAGTCTGTAGTCCTGGGGCTGATTCTAAGCCAAGCTGATTTTAAGGACTTGTCCAAATTGTAGCAAATGGCTGCCTTCAGTAGGTGTGGTGCAAAGGTGTTGTGACTGTACCTCTGTCAGCCATGGCTTCTACAAGTCAGCTGAAAAGTTCTGAAAAAGAATCAGAGTGACTTTAACCCCAATTTAAAGTAACCCTCATCTACGCTACCATGGTGTCTTGTTGGGCTTAGTAGAGTTTGGCTGGGCAGATGTCTTGATTCTAAATTGTCCTTGATGCTGCTTGCACTGTCAATAGAGTGGAGGTCCAAGACTGGCCCATCATTCATGTTGTTAATATGTAAGCCTGGGATAAGAAAGAGTCCAGACACTGCATGAGCAAGTAAGTTTGAACTGTCATCAATGAGAAGAGTTGAACGGATCCAGACTGAGACATCCTTGTGAGGAAATAAACCAGAAGGCTTGTCATCCATTCCAGGAAAAGCTGTATGTCTAACATAGTGAGGGACTGAGGAATAGTTCCTAAGTCCAAGATCCAGCTTTTCTTTGTGTGTTATGTGCCTGAGCCACAGGTAGGGAATCGCTGAACTAATCTTCAATGTATGTTAAAATCCTAGCAACTTCATAACTGTAAGTCCATTTTCATACTTGAACTGTGCTTTGCAGTGTAGACATATCCTTTGTGAAACTGGACTGGCCAGAATCTCTAATCAGGTTGCACCACTTTTTTTTTTTTTTTTTTTTTTTTTCACTAGAGAAGACAAACTCCTGAAGGTATGTTCAGGCTTTAGGCATTATTCAAATTTTTACCACTAGGAGCGTATTATTAATGCAGCTCCTCCTTCCTCTGCATTTAAAATGCATCACTGTGCAAAACCAAGAACAGTGGAGAGCGCCCACAATCCATTATTGGGAACCATTGTCCTAGCCACAGCCAAAAAAAAGGAATAATGTTGGAAATATTTCAGGGCCTGTATAGCTGTGTACCAGGTATTGCAGGAACCCCACAACCTGTCATGAGAACAAGATAATACTGAAAAAACATTCCTTGGCATGCCTGCAATGCCATCTCAATTGCTCACTGTGTCCTATTTTACAGGAAGCTGCTGCTGCACCTCCCCTACAGTGTTGACAGCAAGAATGGTAAAGCTCTTTTTCTCTCTGAAGAGGAGACCTTGGAAGTCACCTTAAGAATATCAAGGAAGTTTGATTTCATAAATTTTGTCTGATGGATAGAGAAATAGAAAAAGTTTGCAAAAAAAAATCTCTTAGTTTTAAGTCTTCTTGAGACCTAACTGGTCGTGAAATAGTAGATTGTTTCCCTTGAACAGTCCAGGGGGAATATCCCTGGAGAAATTGAATGAGTCAGGAGGAACATAGCACCCATACATCCTGTAAGCTGAGGCTGTCCAGCTCTTGTGCTGCTCTGGTTAATGTTCTGCTTCTTTCAGTCTGATACAGGCTCTGTGAATCAGGAAATAGGAGATGACCATTCTGTGAGACAGAGAAAGTCTTTTTGTGGTTATGGCTGATAAGTAGCACAATGAGGCTCTGGCCAATGACTCTGGTGCTTAATTGCTGTTGCAAGACTTGCAAGTGGTGATATTCTTGTTTGGCCGCCAATGCTGGGACTGGGGCCAGTTCAGAATCTCCTCTTAGCTGCTTCTTGTTGAGAAGATCAAAGTTCTTCAGGGATCCATATCCACATCTGAGGTTCCATTACAGTGTCAGAACAAGGTAACCAACTATAGTTGGATTGTTGAACAGCTCAGCTCTTTTGAACAATTTTTGACAATGTATGTTTCAGTGTCATCTCTACCTGCTCCCCCTCCAGCTATTTTTCTGATCTTTCTTGATTTATTAATAAAAGAATGTGTTCTAATGAACAGTTCCACTTACCTTTCACTCTGTGTTTTTTATATTATGTCCTGAGAGACTTTTATAAAAGTGAGATAAGAGAAACTTTGCATAGTTGAATCACTCAAAGGGCTGAAATGTGGCAAAACCTTTTCTTTGGCCTTCAGGTCCAACCTAGAGCTACAGAGGTGGGTAACGTAGATGTTTCTCTTACTAGTTGCTGGGCAGATATATTCGTTTGACATTGTTAATCATGCAGGAAACAAAGGTATTTGCCCAATGATCAAAGTAGCGAGGACAAGCAAGGCCTTGCATGTTGATAGACTTTAGGTACACTTAATCAAAAGCTTGTAAACACTTTAAAACCAAAATGGCTTGGGTTCTGCATTCTTCTGGTGCAGAAGTGGAAGAAAATAATTGACCACCTAGGTTACAGACAGTACCCCTTGTTTGGGGTTTATGTGGTGGGGTTTTGATAGTCGGCGAGGGGCTACAGAGATGGCCCCTGTAAGAAGCTGCTGGAAGCTCCCCCAGCTGCAAGCCAGACCTGCGCCTGGCCAAGGCCAAGGCAATCAGCACCTCTGTAAATAACATACTTCAGAGGGGGCAGAGCGCAGGGAGCGGTGGGGTGGCCCTGGGCAGGGGCGACCAGATCACTTGTGTGCTCAGCCTCTGCCACAACCCCGTCCTCCACTGGAGCCCCAGTTTCTACCACAGCCCTGGCCCAGCCAACCCAGTGTAGCCTGTGCCTGAGAGCTGGGAACTTTTCAGGAGCCAGCAAAATAACCAACAGCAAAGAGAGGAGTGGGATGTGAGAGAAACAACAACACAGACACGAAGGTCAGTGAAGATAAAGGAGGGGGAGAAGGTACACCAGAGCGGAGGTTCCCCCACAGCCCATGGTGAAGACAATGGTGAGGCACGTTGTCACCATGCAGCCCATGGAACTGGAGCAGAGCTTGCCCTGCAGCTCATGGAGATTAATGCTGGAGCAGATATCCACGTGCAGCCCATGGAGGACCTCACACTGGAGCTGTGCCTGCAGGACGTCATGACTCCATGGAAGGGACCCATGCCAGAGCAGTTAGCGGAGAACTGTGGCCTGTGCAAATGACTCATGTTGGAGTAGTTTGTGATGGACTCTCCTGTGAGGGGGACCCCAGGCTGGAGCAGGGGCAGACTGTGAGGAGCCCTCCCCAAAGAGGAATGAGCGCCAGAGTCAACACATGGCAAACTGACTGCAACCCCTGTTCTGTGACCCCTGTGCTGCTGGGGGTGGGGAGAAGGGAGAGATTGGGAGCAAAACCTTTAAGCCTGGGAAGAAGGGAGGGGTGGGGGGAAGGTGCCTTTTTAAGATGTGGTTCTGTTTCTCATTCTCTTAGTCTGGTTTTGATTGTTAAATTAAATTGGTTTATATTTTCCCCAAGGCAAACCTGTTTCTTGCCCGTGACCCTAAGTAGTGAGTGATCCTTCCATATTCTTGTTTCAGCCCACGAGGTTTTACTTTTTGTTCTCATTATTTTCCTCCCCATCCCACTTGAAGGGGAGGAGAGAACGTGCAGCTGTGGGGTGCTTAATTGCCAGGTGGCCTTAAACCATGATACCCATGCAGCTAAATTTCTGGCAGGCTGTAGTGAGAAGATGAATCCTCAAGATGGATTGAAGACATTGACAGTGAGTTTCCAGGTGTATTTTTTTGTTTTGTCAGAAATTTTCAGAATTCACAGTATGTTTGTAATATACTGCATTATAACTCTAGGACAAATTAAGCTGGTGTCTGGACATTTCAACCACTTCCACTTAAAAGTGGACCCATTGCTCAGGTCAGAATAGTACTACCCAACCTCTGCTTTAGTGTTAATGCACTGGAAAGCAGATACCTCAGTTATGATTCATCACAAGCTATTGAATATGTTGATAACACTATGGGGCTACTCCAATTTGTGTTTGCTTAAATTTCCATAAATTGCATTTTAATGTCTCTAATTCCTATTCTACAAAGCTGTGGTGGAGGGGAACAATGCAGATGTACGAAAAGGATGAGATCATTCCTCCTGACTCAGTTCGTACTACCTGTGGTTGCTAAGAAGGTACAGTAAGGCTGTTTCTTGGAAAATGGTTTTCTCTGTGGTCCCTAGACAATATGCTCCTTCCTTTTTGCATCTCTTACACAGATTACAAAGAAAGCAGAAGATTGACCTGTATTTATACACATGTGAAGATAACATTTGCCCAAATTAATTAAGTAAATCTATGGCAAAGCAGAATATAACTGAGCCCTATTCCAGTGCTCTATCAAAACAGTAATGTTGCCTTTATAGTTGGCAGTAGTAATTTACTAAGCCTTAAATCATCAAGTTCTGCTTAATTTAGTGTCAGTGTGTGATACTGAAAACAGCTATGACTTTGGCTTATTGTGCCTCTCTCCAGTGTTTTTTAGTTTCCTATGGAAATAAGCATATGCCACACTGGTATCTATGTTCTATTTGTTCCCCAAATATTTTTTAACCTGCGTGCATTTTATCTACATTCAAGAGACAAAAATCAGAGGTAAGTATGTTTTATAAGAAAGCTGGCTGCTGAATAGAAAAGGGAAATACAAATTAGTACCACATAAGGGGGAAGTTCTAGTGTAATTTCTTGTACCTGCTGGCCAGTCACTCTGTGCACCCACGCTCCAGGCTACAGCAGGTCATCCACACCATGCCATGGGGGGAAGCTGGCAAGCTGGTGAGATAGCAGGATAGGGAAGGTATTGCAGGGAAAGGGAGATGCACTGGGAGGGGGAAGCTGAAATCACAGTGTTAGGGTATATGAACACAGGAGACAAACTCACAGGAAGCCAGGCTTCATATTTCCCACTGCTCAAAAGGACAAGCTCTGGTGCTGTTTTCAAGAGTAGAAACATCGGTCTGCTTGGGGGCAATTTGCTGTTCTGATTGGGTCCATTGCCTGAATGCACCATCAACACCTGGAGATCCTCTCCCATTCTTACTTTCTTCCTATCAAGGAGACAGAGGCTGCCCTAAGCAAAAGGTTGTGTTTTGTTTTCCCGTAGATCATCCCAAGAGGAAACTGGTCAAAAGGACATGCAGGCTGCCAAGCTTCCCAGAAATCTGGGGCTACTTCCAGCTACAAGAGAGTTAACTTTTTTGCAAGGGCTTGAAGGCAGTTTTGCTTTGCTGAACTGCCAGTAGCAGATCTTGAAGGGGATACAAAACCCCCTTTGAACATCAAAGCTGTTGCCTAAGTACCACTCCAACACCTGCAGGCATCTTAATTAATCAAAATTATGAGCCCAGTTAAACAACCCAGCCATTAAGCATCATCAAGCTTTATTTGGTTCCCTAAGAAACATCTTGATTAAATGTATTGCAGTTAAGTAGAGGGTGCTGTAGCTGTGGAAATGAGATACTACTGTAAACAGCCTCTATCCCAATAAACTGCAGGTTATTGTATTGCCTTGTTCATGCATTCGGTCCTCCAGTTGTGGCAGAGCCACCGTTCCCATTTTGACTTGTTCCTGCCTTCTGTAAGAACTGTGGTGTTGTGCTAAAGTATATAGCCCAGATCTGTGTGTTTCACCTCTCTTCATATTCCCCTTTGACCACTTGCTGACCTTGTCAGGCAAAGATACTTTCCTCATTCTACAGCGTGAGAAAGAGAAAACCCAGTAGAGCTGCTCCATATAAACACCTGAGACAGAAGAGCTTAAATTTAGATTTTTTTTCCCTTAAACTTGCAGCCTAGCTTCTGGGCTGCTCTCATTCCCATCTTCCCCCAGGTCTGTTGTTGGTATCATCATGTACCTCTTGTATTTGTTTTAAAAGGACGACTAGTTCCTTTTTCTGCTGTTCAGTTTAAAGTGTGTATCCAAAATCTCTATATACTTTTTTCATTGTGTGAAACGCTGCTTTATCAGTATATGCTTCCCTCCAGATAAAGTTTATCTAAAACAACGAAGCTGTATCTATGTGTACAGAAAGATCTCTTGCCTACAGCCTACAGAGTAAGTCAGGAGACAAGACTGGTATTGCTTCTGTTTTTCTCATCTAACCAATGCTCTGTGCATGAGACTCTGCTCCTGTGGGCGAAATGGAGCTCCGCTGCATCCCTTGCAGGCTGTCGTGCACACTGACACTCAGAGGAGTGTGAATGTTCAAAGGAAACTCTCGGTGAATAACCTCTGTCCTCAAGGCTTCCCAGATTTTCTCATTCAGGTTAGTGATATCTACTTTGAATGTTGGCAGCATGGGCTACTGGATACATGGCAAGACAGACTGATGGGCAGGTGCACGTACCAACACCAAGCAGGCAGACCTCGAGTATGTCCAGCAGGCTCGCTGCATGCTCACAGATCCACTGCTTGTGTACCTCCTCAGGCTGGTGTGGGTGCCTTTGAACCTGCTGGTGTTCGCAGACCTTTACCCTCTTCTTAGCAGCACCTGCAGCTTGGATTCATCCTTATTCTCTGGGATCCCCTTCAAGAGCTGCTGCTGCAGATAGTCAGTCACTGTTGTCTGCCTGTGGTCTTGGTACTGGAGAAGGTGCCCAGAATCTGCTGGGGATTGGGTTATTCTTTCCTATGATTTTCACAAACAGGAGACAATTTCTCTCTTTGTGTCCCTCTTTGCTCTCTTTGTCTTCTCTCTCTGGTAGATTTTACTTTCAGATTGTGATGCAGAACAGCCAGTCCCCATTTTTCCTTTTCCCTCAGGATTGTTCTGTGCTCATTTCAGGGGACTCCAACCTCTTCTCTCCTTTTCTTAGTGTTTTATCTCACTTCCCTCGGTCGTTCTCACATTAGGACATTTCTCACCAGTCTCCTCACAGGTTGCAGTTGACATATCTGCTGGACATCCCAAATTTTGGTGAAGTGTGCGATTCATCTCCTGTAGCTCAGCTTAATGCTGGGTGAAGCACTTTGTTGTCCCTTGCTGTGCATCCGGTCTGTGTGCGTGGGAAGGGGACGCAAGGAGGAGCACCACAGGCAGAACCTCGATTGCATTGAGGCAGCGTTGCATTGAGGACCACAGCACAAAAGCAGCAGACGCTGCAGGGCAAGGCAGGGCTATGTGAGGAGTGTTGACAGAATTGGGGGGGGCCTCTTGGCATGGACACAATCTGCTTGAGTCTGTGCTTCAAACACAGCCAACCCTGTAACTCCCCGGTGCAAACAGGGCTGGTTATGAAGGAATGAGCCAATTCAGAAAAAGTCAGAATCTTTCAGAATTTCAGCCTTTCCCAAGGCCTGAAAAGTTTATTTCTGCTTCCCAAAGTGTTTCTCTGTGTCCCAGATTAGTACTTAAAGAAATTTTTGAGATCCAGTGCATGGCAACAGTGATACAGACAACACAGCAGTGCCTTTGGTTTTGGAGTATTTCTCTCAATCCATTGCAATTTTTGACCACTTTGGGCTTCCTCATCTCAAGGTCTTGTTTTAGTTTCTTTTCTTTGTCTTCACACACTCATTTCTGAAGAGAAGATCACAGGAACTTTTCAGCATGGTAGTGGACACTGTCCACCTCCAACCCTTGGAGACCATCTCTGTTTAATTGCAAGCCTCCTTTGTGTATCCCAGCAGCCTGGCAGCTCATTTCTGATAATGATCAGCATTTTTCTTTTAATCCACACCATTTTAGCTTGGTGGTATCACAACCCAGCAAAGACTGCCAAGGCAGCTAGGTTGTATTTGGCAACCTATCTCCTGCAGCTGCTTAGCAAAAAAGAAAAGAGCCATAGACCTCTTCTGGAAAATTATTTTCCTGTTGGAAAGCTGCATAAAAAGGAAGAGGATGGGAATGGAGATGGACACAGCTGATTTTGTTATCTCATAATGAGATAATGTGGGCAAGACAGACATCTGCCAGACAGCAGTAGACTAGGAACTGTAGCAGATATAAGCATCAATGCTTGAGCATAATGATGGTGTGAGCTTTGGATAGGTTCCACCCCTCACACATGCCCAAGTAATGAGAGTCTACCACCCTCTGGCTGGGGACCCAGGTGATGGGATCTCCTGAGCAATAACTTTTTTTTCCTGGAGAACTCAGATTCCTGTAGCTATATACCCTGAAGCAGAGCCTTGCGTGGCACGGTGGCAAGCTGGCAAGTATATAGAGGGGAACAAGAGGTTGATTTTTAACTGTGATAGTCAGTCTACCTTGTCTCACCCGAGCAGATCACAGCCACCTGGGAGCCAGAGGTCTTCACCCAGGAGGAGTTAAGTGGTTGCAGAGCAGCATGGGAGAAGCTAAGCAAGCAGAGGAGCTAGCAAGGATGGTATGTGCTATGTTTGTGGTATTTCTGGGGCAGGGAGGAGAGAAGGGCAAGTTGTACGACTACAAGAAACAGTAAGGTAACTGGAAGATGCATGATTTGTTTTGGCTTCGGGACTGCACTGCATTTGGGAGATTCAAGGGGTGATTGGCCAACAGCTTGATCTGGGAAGCTCTGACAAGGTAAGAGATGCTTCTGGTTTTGTTTTGGGTCATGGACACTGTATGAAGGCTGGAGTGTCGTTGTGACTTAGTTGGACATATGGCTCTGGGTTAACAGCAACTCTTGGAACTGCAACAAGCTTTGGGGGCAACCTGAGGTACTGAGAGGAGCAGGAAAACACTGAAAGTGCCACCCTGGCCTCAAGTACAGCTTGCATTGTGATTTGCCTTTAATAGCTTGCTGTTGGACCTGGATGGTGGTGTCTCTGTGGAGCTGCTTGGGGGCTAATGACTAATGTGGGTGAAGGTGTTGCAGACTATTGCCAATGTGTATGGCGGAGAGCTGGGCAAGGCTCTGAGCCTTGGTATGGAGAGCACTACAGGGGCTAGAAGGTGCAGGTAGTGCTGTATGTTGAGTCTACTGTTTAGAGTAGGCCTTGTTTGTTTAAAAACAACAACAAAAAAAACCCCAAACAAGCCATAAGCCTTTGCTCTAAGAACAGTAGGTAAATAAAGGGATTAGAGTCATTCTTATTCTGCTGCGAGGTGCTATCTTCAGACCAGGGGCAGGGCACAGCACCTCTTGAACGATGAGAAAGGTTTCATCATGTAGAAAGATCCTGCAAAGTTGTCCTGAACTAGTGCTCAGTTGAGAGAGAGAAGGTGATCAACTGGTTTTTGTGATATGGGTCCCGGATTAAGAGAATCGCTGAAGTAATACAAAACCCCATTTTGGTTGTTCTCTTTAACCATGAATTCCCCAGCCTATGCTCTGTGAGTTTATTTAAATTGGACCTCTGCTTCTATTTGGATAATCTTTTTGTTTTCTTGAATAAAACAACTTTTCCAATGCTGTTGCCCCTCCTGAAGCCACTGTCAAGCAGCCTAGTTTCTTAAATCAAGAGAATTGTTTATGTCCTTGGAGGCTGGAATAATAACATCTGAAGAAAGCTATGAGATGCAACAGGAATTCATTTTTAAGTTAATGAAGGCTATGCAATGCAGCATAAGGACGACTGGGGCTGTTCCTGGGCAGCATTTACCAAGCTAGATTTATTTCTGTTGGTATTGTTCTCCCTGGAAGCATCATGGACCAGCTTAAATATTACTTACGTTTATTATAGTATTTCTTGGTACAAAGACGTACACTGTGTAATAGAGCAGTGCACATGACAAAAATAGGAGTGTGATATGGATCAAAAGAGAGAATCTATTTGCTTATATGTCCTACCAAAAGAAAAAAAAATAAAATAGTATCTGGGTAGTGGTGGGTTTTTTCATGTAATAATTTGTCACTTGGAAGCAGATGAATGCCTTGGTACTCACTGGAGGGGTAAGACTGAAAACTGACCTGTGCGCTGTGTCTCGGGCGTTAGTTGGCTGTATGAAGCCCAGCACCCCTTGGAGGAAAGGGGCAGTGATCTGCATGGGGCTGAAGTGAGAGCACCTGTGGGGTGAGCTGATGGGCAAGATGGGGTGGTGGACTGCAGAAAGCAATCTGTTAAGCAGCGCTTTCAACTTGGTGCTTGACTGGGGGGAGTCCTGGTGGGCTCTGACCTTGTTCCTCAACTGAAGGGCATGCAGGTCCCCACGGTGGAGGGTGGCAGTTTAAAGCCCTGACCCTGCTTTCACTCTCCTGCTGGTTGCTCCAGCTTCAGCAGTGCTCTTTAACTGTGCTATGTCTGCATCTTCCCCTTGGAGACACTCTAACTTGCCGGACTCTCTGCTGGCCAGTTGTTGTCTTCCCTCGGTGGGATGCTGCCAAGAGGTGAATGGAGAAGGGTGGTTCTGTGGTGAGCATTACATGCTGTGGACACTTGAGCTGGTGGGACCTGAGGCCTCTGTTACAGAGAATATCTGTGGAGAACAAGTTACCTCATGGGCCTACAGTGCATGGTGCTGTTCAGCCCCCACAGATCAACAGCCCTGCCATGGTGTTTCAGTCTCTGTAAAACAAACGCTGTCAGTCAAACTGGGTGGGGAAAAAAGGGTGCAATGTCCACATGTCACATGATGTGACACTGGAACATAGGGTGGGGAGACAGCTGTCACGTGTATGTGAGCCTTGAAGCAGCCTGTGTGACCAGCTCGCTCAGTGCTGGAGGGGGAGAAACTTAATTTCGGATCTGTGAGCACAGGGGCAGGAGATACCCCTGCAGAGGGCAGGAGGGGGAAGAGAGCGTGCCATATTCAACCCACCTGCAGAAATGAGTTCCCTCAGTTAGAGGGATCCAAGTGCTGCTGGGTGACAGCTTCTCCTCCCAGTGGAGCGTGCAATGCCCGGTGAAACGGGAGCTGGCATGCTGCAGCACGCCACCAGAGAGAGCCACGCCGCTCGGTCTCTCCCAGACTGTTCCTGCTGGACATGCAGGCAGCACTTTTTTCTGTGCAGTGGAAATTTTGCAGTCAGAAGCTGCAGAACAGCTGAATCCTCTCTTTGAGCTGGGGAGGACAACTTCCCTGAGGCTGCAAGAACGGGTCTGCAGCAAAGCCACAAGCAGTGGCCCACTGATCTGGCGAGGGTCTCAAAGGGATGGAGGGCAGTTTATTCCTCCTCACACGGCCACCTTCTGGCACTTGCTGCTGGCTCTGACAGGTGACAGCAGTTCTGGCTTTCGCAACCTGGATACCTTTCCAAATTCAAATGTGCTATTCACTGGCTGATATGAAACAAGTTATCAGATAGTAAATTGGACTTTGCAAATAACTACTTCCCACCCCCACCCTTCGAGACTGGTGGCACAACAGAAAAATTCAATTTGTATCAAAGTGGGGAGGGGTGGGAGACTGAGATCCTCTTTCTTTGCCAAAAGTTTTCTGTTGTTGTTGCTCACAACTTGAAATCCTTTTCTCGGTCTGAAGGAAAATCCGCTGGTTTGGGGTTTTCTTCAAATAAATTGGTTTCCCACGCCTGTCAGGACCCTGAACCCCCAGGTGAGGGTGAGAGGAGCTGAATCCCTCGCACTGTGACAGCAGAACAAGTCTGAGACCGCCTCATGTCACTGAATGTATATAAGTCTATGGGGCCAGACGATATGCATCCCAGGGTTCTGAAGGAGCTGGCTGATGTGGCTGCTGAGCCGCTCTCCATCGTATCTGAAAAATCATGGCTGTCGGGTGAAGTCCCTGGTGACTGGAAAAAGGGAAAAATTACTCCTATTTTTAAGAAAGGGAGAAAAGAAGACCCAGGGAGCTACAGGCCGGTGAGCCTCACCTCTGTGCCTGGGAAGACCATCCTCTTCGAAGCCATGTTACGACACGCACGAGACCGAGAGGTGATCCGAGACAGCCAACATGGCTTCACCAAAGGCAGGTCTTGCCTGGCCAATCTGGTGGCCTTCTATGATGGAGTGATGGCATGGGTGGACAAAGGAAGGGTGATGGATGTAATCTACCTGGACTTGTGCAAAGCCTTTGACATGGTCCCTTACCACATCCTTCTCTCTAATTTGGAGAGGTATGGATTTGAATGATGGACTGTTCAATGGATAAAGAATTGGTTGGCTAGTCGCAGCCAAAGGGTTGTGGTCAATGGCTCTATGTCTGGATGGACGCTGGTCACAAGTGGTGTCCCCTAAGGGTCTGTCTTGGGACCAGTGCTCTTCAACATCTTTATCAATGACATAGATGACGAAATCAAGTGCATCGTCAGCAAACTTGCAGACAACACCAAGCTGAGTGGTGCAGTGGATACAATAGAGGGAAGGGATGCCATCCAGAGGGACCTGGACAGGCTGGAGAAGTGGGCTCACGAGAATGGGCCGGGGCAATCCCAGGTACTTGTGTAGACCTTGAGAGCAGCCCTGCAGAGAAGGACTTGGGGGTCCTGGTGGACAAGAAGCTGGACATGAGCCAGCAGTGTGCGCTTGCAGCCCAGAAGGCCAACTGTGTCCTGGGCTGCATGAAAAAAGGGGTGGCCAGCAGGGAGAGGGAGGTGATTGTCCCTCTCTGCTCTGCTCTTGTGAGACCCCATCTGCAGTACTGTGTCCAGGCCTGGGGCCCCCAGCACAAGAAAGACGTGGAGCTCTTGGAACGGGTCCAGAGGAGGGCCATAAAGATGATCAGAGGGCTGGAGCACCTCTCCTATGAAGAAAGGTTGAGGGAACTGGGATTGTTGAGCTTGGAGAAGAGAAGGCTCCAGGGAGACCTCACTGTGGCCTTCCAGTACTTGAAGGGAACCTGTAAATAGGAGGGGGAGCAACTATTTACAGGGGTTGATAGTGACAGGATGAGGGGGAATGGTTTTTAGCTGAAAGAGGATAGATTTAGATTGGATATTAGGAGGAAATCTTTAACTCAGAGTGGTGAGGCACTGGAACAGGTTGCCCAGAGAAGCTGTGGATGCCCCATCCCTGGAGGCATTCAAGATGAGGCTGGAAGGGGCCCTGGGCAGGCTGCTCTAGTGGTTGGCAAACCTGCCCACAGTAGGGGTGTTAAAACTAGATGATCTTCAAGGTCCTTTTCAACCCAGGCCATACTATGATCCTATGAAATTGGGCTCTCGAGACTGGTAGCAACTGCTTTTCCACCAAATAGTGTGCAACAGGGTAGTCAGACGGGAGATGCATGAGCACTGTTGCCTGATGATGTTGAGCTGTATGTTTCATGTGTACATATACACACAGACAACAGAACTCTTTTAACTCACTCTTTTATTAAAAAAAAAGTTTTGGTATTTATCTACCCACTTTCTGAGCAAGCATATGAACTATGGACTACTGAGAGAAACAGGGGCTAACAGCAACTGCATTCCCACCTACAGAAGCCAGAATGCAGCTTTGAAGCCCCAAATTATATACCTTTCAGCAGCAAACATGCACTATGCTGGAACAGCCCAACTTTTGTTTGCATCTAGTGAGTTTAGGAATTGGCCATCACAGTAGGCAAGCTCTTTGTGAGAATTTGTTCGGGACCTTCCTGAGGCAATGAGACTTTCTACCCCCTGAGTCTAGGGCAGAGGTTTTTTCTGACGTTGCAGAGATTTTTCCAGTGTTTGGTTTGTTTTTTTTGTTGTTTTTTTTTTGAAGTATCAGTTGGCTCCAGTGACCTGCCTCAGTGTAAAACAGTGCCACTGCAGGGATTTTGCTGCTTTTGTTGTTAATGCAGTCCCCGCTTTCACAGGGAGTGTGCAAAGAGAGCAGCTATGGTTGCTCCTATGACAACGCCACTGTGCGTGTCTGGGCTTACTGGAGTTGCATGTTGGGATATTCTGGAGCATACTAATGCTAACTGTTCTTACTCAAACACCTGATAAAACCAAAGCACACAGAAAGCGCAAGCACAAGTGAAGAAACACTGGTAATATTTCTCTCAGAGGCCTGGGAATGAGTTTGTGTGCAAGATCGTAATCAAAAGACAAGCTGCTACAGTAAGCAGGGCCTCTCCCCCTCGATTTGGGATTGTTCTTGTGGTGGTAAAATGGGGTCCTACAGTAAATATGGACACGAATGCTCAATGCTCTGCCTCAGTGCTCAGGTGGACAGAGCAGCCCAGTGGTGGGATATTACAGCATCACTTGGGCTATGAGTCAGATCCAGACTTGTCACCATCATGTGACTTTCCAGGCACAAGGACATATTTGTCCCCTTTTATACCTGCATTGCTGTGTGCCTTGAAAAAAGAGGAGCCAGAACTCAGTTCTGTGCCTTGTTTTGTCACCTTTCCATTCCCAGCACCTTAAGCTACATGATAAAGTTGGGTTCCAAGGAAGAACCTGAATCTCCAAATACAGACAAGGGAGCTGTAAGCTGCAGTTTGTTTTGTTAGAGGCTAATCCCTGAAAACCCAAGTGCCTGTACTCCCAAGGTTGATGGTGATCATCAGCTTGAGTTTCAAGGGAAAGACAAACACTCAGCACCTGAAGCCCCTGTACTACCAGGCAAACAGGAGACATTGGCTTTTACTGTCACTGCAATACCACCTTCTCCCTTTTTTCACTGACCCAGAGCATCCTCGCTGGTCTCAGTCCTTCAGACTTTCAAGGTGCAGCTACACCTAGCACAAGTGAGGCATCCTAAAATTGGATGTTTCATTTTTCTGTCTCTGTTTTATCTTACTGAGATCTAGTCTCCTGTCTTCTGGCCTGACACTTGCTGCAGGCTCATTCAGGTTGCTAAGGGAGGCAGAAATTCCTCCTGAAGTTTTAGCTCCCTGTTTGCTGCTGATGTCTGACTGAAGCAGCGTTTGATGAAGATAACGGACTAGCTGGGCAGGGACCACAGCTGCCTTCTTGTTGATGCAATGCCAAGTGGGCTGTGAGCTTTCAACAAAAAGTAATTATTGGTAAAGCAGACTCCTGCAATCCTGCAGTCTCTTCTGTTTCTGTTACTTAGGCTTTTAAAGGCAACAGGATCACAGTGGCTTGACTTTCTTCTCTAGCCAAAAAAAAGAAAAGCACTTAATCTAGTGACCTTGCGTTGATCTTCTGCCCTTCATTAGCACCATCTGTCTCCTCCTGCCAGTTGAAAGGCGACTGTGCCTATTGTCATTGCTGGGACAATACAAACATTGCTCAATTACAGCAATGCTCTAAATGCAATTACTCAATTGCAATGTTAATTGAATTATTTGAGTTTAATTATTCCATTAGGAATTCTGTCAGTGCAGCCTAAGTTGCTTGCTTTCTCTCTGGCCTAGCGGCACAATGCAACATCTGGCTACACAGGGAAGGAGTGGTTTTACTCAGACAGCCCTAATTAGACTGGGGAAAGTCTGGCCCGTTCAGAAATGGTGCTCTCAAGTTCAGGGACAGGTGTGCAAGGCTGCAGGGACCTTCTTTCCTTCAGTCAATGAGTTTCCAGGCACAAAAATACTTGCAAGCAAAGAATAGTGACTATACAGAAATAATTTTGTAGCAAAGCTATTGTCAAGATACTTCTGAGGGTTTTGTGAGTGGAGGAATCCGTCCTAAGAGATATTTGGCAGAAACCAAAAGGACCAGTTGCACAACACGAACTGTAGTTAGACTACATATAGTCAGTGAGACAGTTGCTAAGGCCTGCTCACAGGCCATGTAGGGGCTGAGACAGGACTGCAGAGCAAAGCTCACCAGCTCTGGTGCTAAATTCACCTGGACAAACAGAAGAGCTGTTTGGGGTTTGTTCCTGATTCCTTCCTAGGAGAATGAGGATGAAAAGTGTTAGGATTAGGAGGAAGATGCGGACCTGTATGTCCTTATCCCCTTTGAAATTTTCAAGCTGTATGCGTGCAATACTGGCAGCTTCTTTCCTGCCTTCCTGAGGCAGGGATAGGTGCTGCTTCTCTCCAGGGAAGCCTGGATCTCCTATCCCCATATCCTGCTGGTATCATTTTTCCTCACTCTCAACATATCAGGAGGCCTTGCCTCTTGACTCATGAGGCACACTGATTAAGAAGGGTACTTAAATCTTTCCCTCCCTTCAACTATATGAGCTCCTTTGGTTGATGCAAGACCAGCAGCGCCAGTTTAGAGCTGTGACAGGTGGACTGGAAATAGCTCTGCCTGTCCCAGCTGGAGCTCTTCACCCACAGCTTCTCCTGTTAGCAGAGCTGAAGCCATAACACCTCTGTTCTGCAGCAGGACTTTGACTGCATTAGACACCCCTGGGGTTTGTACTTCATGTCAACACTGTACTTTGTAAATGTTTTCACTTAATAACTGCACTGAGTTAAAGCCCCTGTCCTTGCAGCTCTGAGAGCAGTAGCTCCTGAGATCTGGAGGTTGAGGTATTGCCTTTCCAAGAGACAGAGGCATGCAAGGCAGAGATCTCTGAGGTGGGGAGGGGGGTTTCTTGGTGTCATTCAGCCAATGGACCTTTCCTGCTGGGACAGCAGCCCCAGCACTGTGGAACCCTGTGAGGTCCCAGTTGCTGAGACAACACTTGCTCAGATCATGGTGACTGGTGATCCCAGGGACTCCTTCTGTCTGCTTGGCCCCCTACACTCCCTGAGCCTGCCCCCTCCCACTCACCCTTCTGCCGTGGTGCTGGTTGGTAAGTTTTATGGACCTATCAGGGTATAGAAGAGGAAGTAGAGGTCAGGGTTTGGGTGTGAAATGGCAATTTTGTGGTGACTTCAGAGACCTACTCCTGCTCTGACCTAGAGACCAGGAGTATCAAGGGATCTTGGTTCAACACAGATATAAGGAGATTAAGACATTAAATAGAGTTTTTTAAAATATTTTTTGCTAACATGGTCTTCATCTGCCGTGTTCCTCATTAACAGAATAGAGATGTTGGCACTTTCATCCTGGCTGGTGTGCTGGGAGCAGCTGGAATTTGAAGGTGGCAGGACCTCCTGTGGTTGTTGCTTCTCAGTCCCACTTTGCAAACATCCCTCCCTCCCCTTCTGGAGGAGAGGTGGTTTCTGGTACAGCATACCAGATCTTACCCAGCTTTGGTGAGCACTGACTCCACCAGACCCTCCTGGTGAGGTTCCAGCCCTTTGAGGCTGGGGTGCAGTCACGGATGTGCCTTCATGCACCTTGGCACGGGACTTCCCTGGCCCCATGAAGGTGCTGATGGAGCTGGCCCTAACACAAACCTGGGGCTGAGCAGCCGTGATGGCCCAGGAGGCTGCAGTGCCAGGGGAAGCAGCTTCATGTGGCGCCCAAGGGCATGATGAACACTGTACCCAGCCCAAGCACCCGAGAGACTTCACAGAGCAGACTGTAATTACAGCTCCCAGCTCTCTGCCAGGATGCTGATGGATAACAGCTCCATGCCCCCCCCCCCCCCCGGAACAACACAGCAGAAGGGTTATTGTGTGTAACAACATTGTAGGATGTAACCGATGGAGCAGTGCTGGAGCAGCAGCTGGCGTATAGAGGAGCACAGCTCTTACCTACCCTCATCCCCTGGGATGAGATTGGAGACCTGACACTAGGTCTGCTTGGGCTCTCCTGCTGCAAGGAGCTGGCTGAAGATTTGAGGCCTGGAAACCTGCCCTCCTGATGGCTGTGTGATCCAGACCACCTCAACAAATGGAGAGGTTATGCCCAGAGAAAAGGATGAGCCTCTCTGGGGAAGGGTAGGGGCTGAACATCCTGCAGAACAACTGCATAGAATTGTAAAAATAGGTCCTAAAAAGCCTCAGAAGCTGTGTGATCCTAATGACTGCTCCCGATGTCTTGCACATCACATCTCCCTCACGTAGCTGCTGAGCACTCGACAGCTTGCAGCTCGAGATGCATTCAGCCCGTTGTGTGGCACTGGTTATTTGAATTTCCCAGGCTGTTCTCTGTGGTAATTTCCATATTCTCCAGTATTACGCTTACGGACTCTCGCAGTCATCTTCTTCTACATGCCCATGTGTACACACAAGTGCTTTTCTGCATCTCCAACCTGCAGCCTCTTCTCTGAGAGATGTTACCCTACCAGCACTATCCTCAAAGCCCTGCCTTTTTCCAATTTCACAAGGAATTGGCTTTCCATGTCTGCAGCATCTCTCCCCCCTGTACCTGCTCTGTTTCCTTCCTGCTCTCAAGGGTGTCTCTACCATTCTGGCAGAGCCTCCTTATTTCATTTCTGGCAGATCAGGTCTGTGAACTTCAATCTTACAAAGCTGCTCTCATGCCAGCCAAGGTACCCGGGCACTGACCTAGGGCTTTTCACAAGCACCTGCAGCAGCCTCCTGCTGAGGCTTGCTGGCTATTCCTGGGGCAAAATGGAATGGACTTATGGAGAATGCAATAGCCTGGTACTGGGGAGCCCTCATCCATCACCCTCCTCTGGTTTAGGCTCTATAGGGAACTCTGAGCCCTGAAAGCCCAACCTCCTTTTTGAAAGGGGCCAGGGGGAGGGGGCATGGCAGCCGCTCTGACCATCCCTGGGGACGTAGTGTTAGCAAGGGGCAGTACAGCAGCATACCCAGCACAGGAGTTTGTGGATGTGGACTTGCCCCCAGCAGGTGTGAGACAAGGGCTCTTGGGGACTGAGCAGGAGCCACCTCCTTTTCGCTGCCAGTGCTGGTGCCTGTGCTGGGGCGAGTTTGCTGTAAATCCATACCCACTTATGTCACAGGCAGTCAGAGCCAAACTCTGAGGGGACTGGAAAGCAGCCTTCAGATGTGTAATTTTGTTCTTTTGACTCTTAACACTTCATTTAATAATTCACAATCTTGGCAATGCATTCCTGTGCCAGAGATGCTGACAAAGGCCAGCTGGAGGTTCAGCAACTGACACTGAAGTTATTAGGCTGGGGCTCCAGAGCCCATGCTCAGTGAGGTGAACAGGGCTATTCCTTCATGCCTAGACAGAAATATGGGGTTTGCAAAAGCTTTCAGCACTCGCTTTTAGCACTGATCCAGGTGATGGTTATGGATGGCAGAGGGGAGTCAGGATAATTCTACTTTCGGAAACCTTGCCCAAGGTGGTTTTTTTTTAAAATGGAAGGTCTGGACAACAGTGAAACCATCATGAACTGTGTTGGGCCCTCAATGAACATGATCCTGAGTCAGAAGCTATCCCCTAGTGCTCCTGTTCTGAACCGCTTCTAGATCCTCTAAAGACACCAGTTTAAATAATTGCCCTTCAGTTTGGAAATATTGTCTCTTCTCTTGTATCAAATAACACCTAATATCACTTGCTGAAAGTGAGTAGGATAAAATTGCCTGCCTTATTTTTCCCAGTGTCTTGGCTTTATGCATTTGACAGCACTGGGAATCAAATCAATCTTACTTTCTCCTCCTGGACAGGTACTAAGTTTTGCTCATGTTAGCTGCTCTGTTCATGCTGTTTATACACTCTAAGACCCCGATCCCACTCACAAGCCTGTTTCAAATTTTCAAGGGGATCTAGATGCCTATGGGCATCTACCTGCTATCCAGGCTTCATGGTATCTGCCCTGGCTTTCAAATTGTTTCAGCCCCTTTATGTGCTTTGGGATGGGAGGGATTGAGGAGATGCTTGTGTTTGAAAATCCCTGCGGGCCAGAGATGAGCAGTTATGTCTGTTCTTCAAGGTACCAACCCAACACCCTGTGTTGCCAGAGCACCAAGGCCTCCTCCCCTGGAAAGCCCAGTTTGGGCAGCAGGGCCGGGGTGAGAAAATACTGGTGATTGGAGGTTGCTGCTTCCCTGTGGTGGGTGGGGTTGGAGCTAGGCATGCTGCAGCAGCCCCAGTGGTGTGCCCAGGGGCTCTTTCCCCAGGCTCTGCTTGTCACCAGGTCACAGCCTCTGCTGGATGTGTAACACAGGCTCCCAGCAGCATGCTCAGACCCCTTGCACACCACAGCCGCTCTGGAGCTGTGAGCTGTTGGTGCCTGTTGGGAGCATCTGTGCTGCTGTGACTTCCTTTATGTGTTTTGTCCCTTTGCTGCTCTAGCTCCTTGGATCTCACTTTTGAGATTTTCTTCCTTTTTTTTTTTTTTTTTTTTCCCCTTTTTTAATCTGGGATTTGTTCTGTGCCTCAGTTTCCCTGGCTGTGAAGCAGGGACAACACTGCTACCTTCTGCAGAAGAGAGCTAGCACAGGTCTAGAGATCTCAGTTTTGTGTGTACCAAGGTCCTGTCATGCTTGGGGACATGTACCTACTGCCAAGAGGTGTTCCTCAGCCTGTGTGAAGAAGCTATCCCTACGTCAGAGCTGACTGGCTTTCAAGTAAAGGGCACCAGATGTCCCAAAGAGGAGTTGCAAGGGAGAATTCTCTGCACTAAAGTATCTTGGGACCTGTGTGGACTCCTGAACTGCAGATGGGGTGGCAGATCACCTCTGAAGGAGGCTAACATTGCAGTCAGATGTGCTCTGCTTGCGTCAAGCCACAGGACTCCAACAGCTGCCATTGCAACTTTGGCACATGAAACATGCCCAGCATCCCCTGTGCTGTGAGCGTCTAAGTAGCTCTGCAGCTCACTGCTTGTCAGAGCTTTCCTCTCCCTCCCTGTTCAGGCGCTGCCTCTTCTCTCCATCGCTGTAGACTATTCCTTTCATTGTCTTCAAGAAGCCTCCTGCTGCCTGTTAAATCTTTTCAGTTCACCTCCTTTAAATACTGCAGCCCACTCCAAAACCTGAGAAGGCTGAGTGAGTGCAGTGAAGATTGTCTTCAAGAAATGCTTTCCCTCTGGGCCAGGAGGCTGGAGATCACTCTCCATTGTCAGGGTACCTGGACTGCTGAAGGGCAGGTGGGTGGCAGCTGGATGGTCCTGCCCATCGGCTGGGGACCTGCCACAGGTGCTTGAGATGGCCAGAGGATGACATCCCAGGGCACACAGATCTTCAGGAAGCTGCTGTGTGGTTCAGCTGGCACTGGTATAAGCCTTTTTCTCCCTTTTGGTCAAAAATGGCTTTCTCTGGTGGCACAGGGGGAAAAGCCTGCGGATGAAGCTGTTGGCACTGGGTTTCTGGTCTCCTTCCAACTGCAGCGTCTGCACTCCTCCCCTCCTCTCACATGGCTGCTCCTTGGGCTAGCTCACTGTCCTGTGAGTAATGATGGGAAGAAATCTTCCTCTCCAATTAGTGATTTCAGTGCAATTGCAGCCAGGTTCTCTTCCATGCCCAGCCGCCAAAGAGTGCTGGCTTTACAGTCGCAGCAGGGAGAACGTAATCTCCATTCATTGCTTTAATAGTGGTGTAACTGCCTTGGGCTACAGTTATCTTTAATTACTGGCTCCGCTGGGACTGGTTGTGCCTCTTCCAGTGAACAGTTTGGAGGTCCTTGCTCCCAAAAAATGAAACCACTTGCCATTACTTATCTTTTAAATCAGAGCTTATATTTAGCTGGTACCTTCTATTCAGTCTGCTTCTCAAAACCTGCATGGAGAAAAGCCGTGCAATCGTGCTGTTCACAGAAGGATTTGAAATGGGATGCATTGTCAAGGAGAACGTCATGTCCCATAGCATTTGCCTTGCTGTCGAGCTCAGTTATGACATTTTCCTGTGCTTTGTGCAGCATTATGGAGTGAAAAAGTCTTCCAAGCACATGAGAAGTCATTAAGATACACATAGCCACCAAGCAGAGGTGTAAGCAGCTGACAGTCCCCCTTACTATGTGAGCGTGAGATGAGCTCTGCATCTCTCTTTCATGGGCGGTGAAAGGCAGAGCTCAGTGAGGGGAGAAAGTGTCTGCTCATAATCCCAAGGAGCTGAACACTTATGAAAAATGTGCACTGTAAACCAGGAAATGACATTGTTTTCCCTGAAATAATTATTCCTTTGATTTTACACCAGCTGAAGGGAACCTGGAGCAGTCCTGGCATGCCCCAGCCTGTTGTTTCTCTTTACACACAGCTTCAGGAATAGAAACTGCTGCAACAAGTTGTCAACAGCAAACACTGTCTCTGCCATGAAGAGCCGTGCTCTCACCAGCACTGCAGAAACTGAGGCAGCAGACAGGGAAACTGTTCTTCCCCCTCATTCCCTCCCAATGACTATGGCTTTGGGATGGCTGTCTAGAGGAACGGTGTTTGTAGCACACAGTGCCTTCATGGCATCATTGCTCTGAGTCCCTCTTTTGACCCTGGGTGACCTGCATCTAGCGGAGAGGATGCTTTCCCCTTTGGCAAGTCCATCCATGCTGCATCATGTTGGAGCTGGCAGGTGGCTGAAGCCATTTCCCACCATTTCCCACGTGGGAGGAGTGTTTCAGGCTGCAGTGGTAGAGCGTGTGTCCAGAAGATCCTCTGCAGCTGACAGCATGGCACGGCCAGCTGGGTCTGCAGTGGACCACATGCCATGCCACCTGCCTGAGCGTGCTCTGCACAGAATGAGACACCGGTCAGAGGGCAAAGAGCCCTCATTAATTGTTGCTGCTATATTTATACGTGCAATAGGGGAAGTGAACAGGAGATGCTGGTGCTGGGAACTTGGTGGCCGTAGATGGGTGAATTGAGAGACAGGGCACTATGATTAAGTTTCTTCCTTTTGCACATAATTGCTATCCTTTCCCTTGCCTGCCTGGGAGGCTGGAGTACCTGCAGTACTCCCTGGGGCAAGAGGCAGCTGTCGGGAGTGGGGGTGTGCATCCCTGGGCAGGGAGCAGGAGGGACCTGGTGTGCTACAGAAGGGGTACAGGGACCAGCAGGCAGGGACAGCCAGCAGCGGGGGACAGCCTGTCCCATCATGAGGGTTTATAATAACATCCTTTTGGCACTTGCCATGCATGGAGTGAAATGAAATGCACCATTCTCTTGACCGGGGTTTCAAAATGCCATTAAGGGATCAGAGTGTGCTCCAGCCGTGCGTGCCTGGGTGCTGGCAGCAGGCAGGGGAACGAAATAATTGATTGCTTTCTCCCTGTGATCCAAAATGGTTTTGATGTCAGGCCATTCATTGCAGTAGCTGGAATGCTAACACAATTCATTTGAGCTGCAGCCCCGCAAATGGGTGGCTTTACTAATGGCTAATCCAGGATGATGGATGAGCTAGGGGTGGATGCTACTGCTGAGTAATGAGAAGGCAGTGAGCAGCAACAGGCTGGGACCCAGCAGGCAGTCACCCAACTGTCCCCCAGCCAGCGTGGAAGCTTGAGGGGGAGGCAGTGGGCAGGTGGGTTGGGCAAGGATCTGTGTCCCAGTCCCCTCTGCTCCGGGAAGTGACGCGAGAGGTAACATCAGAATTTAGCCACTTGATTTTTGCCAGGTCTGGACTACAGATTAACAAAGAGATGACAAGTCTTCCCTCCATCTTTCTTGCAGCACTTAAAAATGAGATTTATTTATTTTTAATTAAAAGTCCCCTAGTGTTGCCAGCATCCTCAGGTAAATGAAAGGCAAAGCTGAATGCAAAAGAAAGGGCAGCAAGAAGCAATAAGATCAGTGATCCCAGGGGAGAGAGCAGTCATGCAATTAGCAGCAGGCGGGGGCTGGAGTGTTCCCCCGTGTACCAGCCCAAGCTTCCCGTGGGTCCAGCAACTGGTCCCACCTCCCCAAGCAGAAGCACATGACTGAGTTTTGGGAGCATTGCTCCTGATTTACACTGGGCTGAGTGGGAGAAGAGGTGGTGACCATGGTCCCCTGTCCCTGCTTCAAGGCAGTGGAAGGGGATGCCCACCAGGGAAGGTTTGATTGCATCCCACCCCCAAGCCATGACTCCTGCTGACAATTCAGTTCTTCGCAAGGCTGGTGGCTCAGGGAAGAGGACTCCTGGGAGGAGGACTGGGGCTTGTCAGACCCCTGGTTCAGTCTGCGTGGAGGGGACCTTGCTGGACTCTCACAACAGCACCTTTCCACCCAAAAAGCAGCTTCTACACCTGCATGCACGTGAACAGGTTGACTTTAAATGGTTGCAGATCGAGAAGGATCCTCTCTTGGTTATCGGTCACCTACCGACGACTCCAGCACTTCTTATTCAGTCTGTAAATAAGATTACAGGGCAAATCTAAAAAGGAAGCAGACGGATTATAAGATTCTGCTCATTTACAATAAGCTCAAATAACTTTTCCCCTTCTGCCCCTCCTCCAGCTTTATTACAAAGTCCAATAAAATACCCTGGAGACAAGAAGGGGGAGAGAGAGGAGTAATTCAAAGGGAACATCAAAAGGCACCTCTATCCATTTTAGCATGTCAAGTAACAGGCATGGAGAGATGCTCCCAGATAAACACGGTGGCTGCTCCGAGCAGAGCAGCCTGGAGCCCTGCCTGCTGCCCATGAATCGGTTCTGCTCGGCCCAGAGCTTCACTGGAAAGACAGACCCAACCTCATGCATTTTTGTAAGAGCTCAGATAAATTTCTATTTTGATGGCAAGCATCTGAAGTGTTAGATGGGGAGCTCAATGCAATAGGCAGTTCTCACTGCTTTTAGCCCATCTCCGCAAAAGAGGAAAAAAACAAATGCTTTGCAGCTAAAAATAATGTATTCCTCTTCTTTCTTTGTGCTGCTGCAGTGCTCTGCTTTGGGCTCTTAGCAGTGCCAAGTTCCCTGGATCTACCAAGACAACCTGAAGGAGTCTTCTCTGATTTAATGGCAGGACATTTAAGAGCTATGCGCACCTTTGCCAGCTCTGGAAGCATCAGTCTGTTGACACCAAGTGGCTGAAGTAAGCCCCAGCTCCCGGAGTCATGGAAATTCTTGAGAATTTTTAAATCTGGAAGAAACGTATTCTCTTTCACTGCACAGTCATGGGAGGTTTCTCCCAGCTCTGTCCTCTGAGGGCAGGAAAAAAAGCATCTCCCTCCTCTGAGCAGATTTGATGGATGAACCACTTTGTGGGAGACGTGGACAGTGGGATTGAGCGCACCCCCAGCAAGTCTGCCGATGACACCAAGCTGTGTGGTGTGGTCGACACACTGGAGAGAAGGGATGCCATCCAGAGAGACCTGGACAGGCTTGAGAGGTGAGCCCATGCAAACCTCAGGAAGTTCAACAAGGCCAAGTGCAAGGTCCTGCACCTGGGTCGGGGTAATCCCAAGCACAAATACAGGCTGGGCAGAGGAGGGATTGAGAGCAGCCCTGAGGAAAAGGACTTGGTTGATGAGAAGCTGAACATGACCTGGCAATGTGTGCTTGCAGCCCAAAAAGCCAACCATATTCTGGGCTGCATCAAAAGATGCGTAACCAGCAGGTCGAGGGAGGTGACTCTCCCCCTGTACTTTGCTCTTGTGAGACCCCACCTGCACTGCTGCACCCAGCTCGTGAGTTCTCAGCAGAGGAAAGATGTGGACCTGTTGGAGCAGGTCCAGAGGAGAGCCATGAAGATGGTCAGAAGGCTGGAGCACCTCCCATATGAGGACAGGCTGAGAGAGTTGGGGTTCTTTAACCTAGAGAAGGATCTGGGAGGACCTTATAGCAGCCTTCCAGTGCTTAAGGGGACTACAGGAGAGATGGGGAGGCACTCTTTATCAGGGAGTGTAGTGACAAGACAAGGGGTAACGGCTTTAAGCTGAAAGAGCGTAGATTTAGATGAGATATAAAGAAGAAATTTTTTCCTGTGAGGGTGGTGAGACACTGGAACAGGTTGTCCCAGAGAAGCTGTAGATCCCTCATCCCTGGAGGGGTTCAAGGCCAGGCTGGATGAGGCTTTGAGCAGCCTGGGCTAGTGGAACGTGTCCCTGCCCATAGCAGGGAGGTTGGAACTCAGTGTTCTTTAAGGTCCCTTCCAGCCCAAACCATTCTGTGATTCTGTTGCATGATTCTATGTACGCCCCTGCTTGGGACCTGCAGTAGTACCAGCTGCTTGCTTCTCACAAACACCGCAGTTTCTACTGCATGAACTGATGGACCTTGTGCTTTCACAGCCTTTGGGTAGCTACTGGCATTCCCCTTTTTCCCATATTAAGAGGCAAGGACTTCTGCCTGGTATCCGCATACCCAAGGTGTCTGTGGATTACTGCTTGGGGTAAGGAAAATGATAAAGTGTCTGAAGTCTGGACATGCTTGGGGTGAATTTCTGGAGGGAATTGTGCCTCCTGGGGAAAATTCAAAGGCATTTACAAAGCCTCTCAATGTCCGGTTTCTGCCTGACAAGGGATGGGGCAGCCCCTGAGCCACAGAATCATTGGCATGAAGCTTCCAGATATTTGCAAGCCCAGCTGAAGGTCCCTTCCCCCTTCATATATTTTCAAGCCCATGGACTCATCCAGATGCTGGGTAGTCCTGTGGGAAGACCACCCAAAAGCCCACCCACCACCAGAGGAATACCCGTCACACTTCACAGCCCCACTGCCTGTTGCTGCTGGTCCAGATCAGTTGGGGAGAAAAGCCTCCCGTCACATTTCCCCAGCAAGAGAAGTCCTCTCCAGCCTTCTGGAGCGACACTGCTGGCACTGCTGTGCTGGAGCCAGACCCTGGGAAATGGCCCAGGAAAATGCTCTGCTCCTGGGGCTGGGTATGATGCTGGGGACAGCAACATCCTCAGCCCAAAGGTCTCTGTGCCAAAAGTGGGGAGCGCTTGAGCGAGGGGCAGACAGGTGAAAGCCCAGGAATGCTAATGACCCCTTTGTCCCAGAGCTGCTTGCATGAGCTCAAGCCTCTCCTGGGGTCTGCCAGAGCCAGTCCCCTTCCCTGTCCTCAGAGAAGGGGCCCTTCCTGGGTGATGTTACTCCACCAGACCCCCGGAAATGCAGCTATAGTCCTCCTGGGACATGCAAAGGACCCCATTCTGACCCCAGATACATCCTTCCTTTCAGCTTGTTGTCTATTGGGTGCCCTTTGATTTGTGTTGGCAGAGAGCACCCAGGAGTAGAGGCTCATTGCACATACCAGACCCGTGCACCCTGCTGCCACCAGTGCTCCACCCCTGCAGGGTCCCCACCATGGAGGGATTTACAATGCAGACAGGGAACTGGGGCACAAACGCGTGCCAAGACTGAGAATGCCAATATCTGAATGCCTTCAGCTCCTTCCTCCAAATAAATCACTGCATGACTCTAATTATTGCGCTCACCCTGGGTACACACCAGCTTAATAGGGAAAATGAGTGTGGAGGATTTATTACTGCTGATCCTTGATCTTTCATTTTTGATATTAAAACATGTTTAATTCATTGCAACATAGATTAAAATAAGGAAGGCAGCCACAGGCAGCCTCTGGTTTCACTTGGGGAGAATTTGGTTGCCAGGGCTCCAGCGGTGCTGCCTACATCGGGAGCTGGACTGTGCTGGCTCCTGCGCCCTTCCAGATCTGGCTGAATTGTATTTGATGTCACTGCCACTTTCTCTGGCTGCGGATTTGTGGTTGTTTAGACACCAATAGTAGAGAGATGGTGGTGTAAATGTGTTATTTTTGCTGGACAGACTGGTTACATCAGAGCTTATAACCCATTAGATGCAACAGGAGTGAGAGGTTTCTGAGGTTTTAGACTTTCCTAAATAAACGCCCATCTCTGTTGGTATGAATCAGTTCTTGCTTTCAGAAAATGTCTTTTTAATGTTTTTTTATACTTTTTTGGCCTTCAGTGCCCAGTTTGCACTGAATCTTCAACTACAGTGAAAGCATTTCTTGCAAGGCTGCGACCGTGCTGCAGAGCTGAAACCTTTTTACCTGTTTTGCTTTTAAAGACAGCAGTGTGGTATGGCTTCTGCAGGGCGATGGCCATTTATGCAGGGCCTTGTCAGCTGCTTTTGTGCAAGGAGGATGCCCAGCAGGCACTGGAGCCAAGCTAACCGCCCCTGCTGTCCACAGCTATGTTGGAGGCATGCAGGAGCATCAGTATCCACTGTGAGGGCAAAGCCATATCCAAAGCAGGGAGCACACGTGCACATCTGAATAGCTGGACTGGCAATGCACGTGCATCCCAGCAGAGCATCTCCTGAGACTGCTGCAGCTCAGCTGCGGGGTCCCAAAGGGATGTGTGGGGCAGGGGAGGGAGCAGAGAGGGTCTAGAGATGAGAAGACACGGAACAGGCACATGTCTACTGGGCTTACAGTTCCGCCCAGCCAGGGCAGCACAGGCCAGATGGAGAAAAGGCTGAGGATAGGGGAAGGAAAAACCAAGGCAAGGAAGGCCTGGGCAGGAGGACTCCCTGGTTACACCACTGCCATCCCACACAGCACTGTCCTGGGACAAGCAGCCCGGCTTCTTGCACACACACCTTCCATCACCACACAAAGGTAGGTGGCAGGGGTGAACAAGGCATACGCTGGCAGCGTCTGCTCCTCTGGTGTTACAGGAATTATCCACGTTGGCTCCATCAAAGCACTGTTCCCATTTCCCCTGATGTGACGGTGCTGAGTACATCCCTGGCTGCAGCTCAGGCATACATGAAGCGCAGCTCATGCAGAGCAAGGCAACTCGGACACAGAGGCTACACTGAATAATTCATCACTCCCGGGAGCCCAGTGTCCCCCTCTGGTGAGTGGGCAGCGCACCATGTCACTACAGCCCAGGGCCGAGGAGGGGAATTTGACCTTGGGCTCTGTGTTGCCCCTGCCTCTGGCTGGGGGAGGAAGGAGGGTCTGCAATCCCTGCTTTGCCAGGGCATCACCAGCCCCATGTCATAGGGCCACCCCTCCTGGGGCAGCTGCATGCAGCTCTGCTGGTTGGACACCCTCTAAACCACCCATGAAACACAGAGGATGGGATCCATTCCTCTGATCACATCTGGGCAGGATGTGTCTGCATTTTGGGGCACTTGAGGAGGGGGAGCTCCTGGAAGAAACCCTCCTTGTTAACTGGATGGAGGAGAAAGCATGGGCAGGTCAGCAGCAGCCCCACTGCTCTCTCTTCCAGCCAATGGCTCACCTCTCACTTCCTGCCCTCTCAGCCCAGACAGAAGTTGCTCTGGGGTGCATGAGAGCATTTTGTCTTCCCAGATCCCATCCATGGCTCTGCAAAGCCCACTCTCCTCCTGAGAATGCTGATGCACATGTGATGGGAGCACAGCTGTTCCAGTCATAGGGATAGGAAGGGCAAGAAATGGGAAAAGCATGGAAAGGAACGGAAGGGAAATGGAGAGAAACCACTTGGCTCACCCCAGTGCCTCCTTCTCCCACCTCTCCAGCTCCAGCAGCTCCCTGAACTAGGAGCAAGGCCAGCCAGCGCTCAGCTCTCACTTGCAGCTGTGCTGGCAGGAGGAAGGACTTGGGATCAGCCACGTGCAACAGATGGTGTTGTGCGATGGGAGCCATGCCAAGCCCCAAACCTGCCCCAAGGGAAACTTGCTGTCCCACCATGGCAGGGACAGGGATGGGGACGTGGCAGTGCTTCGCATCGCCGTGGCAACCCATGGGGAACAGCTCTACCACGCACATCCTGCATCTCAAGGATGAGCCTTGCAGGGATGGTGATGGGCTGAGACAGGGTTGAGCTGGCATCCCCCTCCTGCGGTTGGAGACAGGGGTGTCTCTGTCCTCTGAGCACCCATTTGCTAATCCACTCAGGAGCAGTTTTGCCCCGTACCAATACAGCTGAGACAGAGGTGCTGTTTCTGCAGCTTCATCAGCCCAGCCCCAATGGGTACATCGGTGTTTCTCTGCACCTCTATTTCTTCCCTGACTCTATTGGGAAGTTTTTCTCCTGATGAGGCTCTCAATGGGGCTTTGGTTAGTGCACAGTAACTGAGAGACTGCGTCATACCAGACTGATGGGGAGCTGGCATCCCCATGCTGATGGAGCTGGCTGATTAGGAAAATGCTCTTGCATTTCTAATGCTGCAGAGGTTTGGGCCAAGAAGCTCCTCAGAGGAAATCAGCAGCCTTGAGATGCTCTTGCAAAACATAGCGTTTCTGCCCTGGTGGGCAGCTCCAGTGGGATGTGCTCCTATCCTCACGCTGTGGTGTGACATGTGTGTGCCTGTCTTGTGGTGCCTGCTGGTTATTCAGTGCCTCTGTGTACCTCCATTCTCCCGTTTCAGCATCATGGCCTTGTGTGGGATCAGAGCATGGATGGGAGTGTGGGGCTGTCCGGCTTTACCTCTGCCTTTTCTACAGCCACAGATCCATTTGTACATCCTGGAAAAGGAGGCTCTGACGAGCCCCATTTTGGGAGAAAGCCCTGGGGGCTGGGTATAGGCAACACTGCCTGTCATGTTTCCCACCCTCCTGGCATCTGCCTCGGAGTGAGGTTGTGCCTGCTCAGCTTTGCCCAGCCCCAGGGAGCCACTCTGCCCCGACATCTCCCTGGGACATAGTGCACATCCCAGAGCTTCCTGGCTGCTGGCATGGTCACAGTGCTGTGCCTGAGGCTTCCCCAAACCAATGGCCAGTGGTGAGCCCATGTGTGATGAGTCTGTGTGTGCTCAGCATGGGGGACCCCATCCCTGCTGGTGTCTACCAGTGGTTGCCCTTCAGTCCCAGCTGAACCATGGGACCACTGAAGACATGGATGAACATGCCATCACTCCCCAACAGCAGCTGAAGCCTGTGGCCACCCTGCCTAGCTCACTGTTCCTCGCTCACGGCCAAACATTTGCCTGCGGGTGCCAGCTGGACCAGTGGCCACCACTGCCCATCCCCTTCCCTGGCTCTGCCCAGGCTACCACTTACAGCCTTTCCCCAGTGCCCACATTTATTTGGGATTGATTTGTTCCATGGCAGAAAAGCTGTTAAGACACTCTTGTTAGTACAGAAGGAAGGAGGCCTGCTGCATGCCCGTGGCCACTTTAGAAAGATTGGATGAGGGCACTAAATAAGGTTTCACTCTGTTAAGATGATTGGAAAGTGTTGAACAAGAGCAGTGGGCTGGCAGAGCTGCAGAGAAGGTGTCCTCCAAGGGGCAATTGCCAAACAGCAAATCTGCCATCATGGCACTTTGCTCTTCATTTGTCTTTCTGCCAAGCCAGAGATGGTTTCAAGCTCCTCATGCTGCCCTGGATGTCTGAGGTGGCCATGGGTGTCCCTGGGGTCTTCCTGTGGGTCAAGGCAGGATGGAGGTCTCCTCTAGCAGCAGAGGTCTAGCATTAGCTAGGTTATGGACAATAAACTTGCTACCTGGGGATCATGAAGCAGTGTAAAACAGCGGAAGGGTCTGTCCTGCCACAGATAACATGGAGCTGGATCAGTGGTGGTCCTCAGCTGGGATGCAGGGGGTGGTGGAGGTCTCTGCTCCCACTCTCTTCCTGACCTCAGCACCTCTCTGCGCCAGCTTCACTCGCACTGCAACAGCAGCTCAGCTTCCATCTCCTTGCTGGGTGTTGGGAGACTTAATTCATCAGCATTAATGAAGCGTGCCGGCTCTGCTGCAGGGGCGTGGCTGTACAGCGCAGCTGAAGGTGCCTCCAGCCCCAGGGAGCTGCTCCACGGAGGGGACGTGCTGTCAGCGCTGGCTGGTGATAGCCCTCAGTTTCCCCCGCTTCTGAGTCACAGCTGGGCTCAGTTGCAAAACAGCCTATAAAGTAGCTGTTTAGGGTTTAGGGGATCCCCGGTCTGTTACAGCATGTCTGAGCAGCTCCAGTGCCCCTGCAATGGGCCAGGCTGGCAGCAAGGGCTGATCTCAGCAGGGTGCTGCCCCAGCCCCAGCCACTGCCTCACAGCATTAGGAAAGGAGCAATGCACACCAAAGCCCTTGCAGTGCTTAATTCCTCATTCTGAAGGGCAATGCTAGGTGCCCAAAATTAGACTCCCACCTCCTAATTTAGGTACTTCAATAAATAGACTGATTTCCCTCTTCCTTTCTCCTCCCTGGTACTGCTCAGCACCCAGAGGCTTCCAGTGAGGTGCTGTGTTCTCAGGCATGTTGGAGCAATCCAGCAGCACCAGTTGTAAGAAGTCCAAATCCTCCTGTATCCCTGACGTACCATGGGCAGAAGTTAGGGCCTGGAAAAGGAGGAGCTGCAGCAGTTCCCCCCTGAGAGCTCCCTGGTGCTGCAGGGGCCTGGTGGCTGACCAGTGTTGTAACTAAGCAGCTCCCGTATTATAACTAAGCAGCCTGGTACCCGGTGTCAGCATCCCCAGGGTGGGCTGGCGGATGCACCTCAGCCTGGTTATGTACCAGAGGGTTTCTGATACCCCAATGTAGTGCCCCTGTAGCACCTCCCTGCTGCGTGTGGACTTCCCCAGCCTCTGGGAGAGACTGAAGGGGCTTGACCCCTCTTGATCCCATGACCAGTAACCAATGCAGTAGGAATATGTTGGACACAGCCAGCAGTGTGGAGACCTAGCTGGGGCCATAGCCCTGCATAAAGGGAGCCATGGGGACAAGCGATGCCATCCCGGTCCTTGCCCAGGGGTGCTCACTGTGGTGGGACCCGCTGCTCCCTCCCCGTGCCTGGAGAAATGGGTGACTGCCCAGCAGCTCCCTGCGCAAGGCTGCGGTTGGAGCAATCTGCCTGCACACGTTTCATAGCATGCGTGTCCCATTAAGAAAAAGATCAGAGTTCCCAGGAGCTAAAAATAACAGCAGGCAGCAGAGTTTGGCCAGAGGATGCTAAGGGAATGTGGGGGTGTGGAGCAGAAGGTGTAATTTCACTGCCGGCTCCTCCAGTAACAGGGCGCAGGGAGAAGGGTAATGAATCAAGCCTGCCACTGCAGAGGTAAACCACTGCTGAATGAGCAGCGTGCGTGCTGTGGTAATTCAGCTCCATGCTGCGTGACTCCTTGTCTGACCCATGGCAGGTGCAGGGTGCTGGGGGGAGAGCACAGCCAGGTCCCAGGGGAGCCCTGGGGCTGTGCTGGGGTGCAGCAGAGAAGGGGCAGAGCTGCCTGGCCGCTGGAGTCTGTGTGCTGCCAGGATGCCTCCCAGCAGACAGTGGTATTGCGATGCTGAGGTAGCAGCATCTCGGCGAGATGGGGTGTGAGCTGTAGGGCCTTATAATCTAGCAGTGAGAGGACTGCTTTTGAGTATAGCAACCTCTGGTGCTAAAGATTGGGTGCAAACAGACTGTAATTGCTACAGCTCCTCCAGAGCCAGCTCTGCCTGCTCTCCCGAAGCTGTCAGATGCTCTCTAGCAAATGCCTCCATCTCCTTTCTACGGCCAAATCAAAGCTATTTATTCTCTCCTTGAGATCCAGCCACTTCTGTTTTACCACTAGTTGAACAGCAGGAAGAAGGAGCAGGAGGAGCGAGGATGGGAGAAGCCTCTGTAGCTCCTTGTAGCAGGATCAGTAGTGCCATGAGCTCCAAGCCCAGTGTGACAGAGGGGATGGTGGCCACTGATCCTCCCTGCCAAGGGAGCACCTGGCCCACAGCAAGGCTTGCTGGGGGAATGATCTCCATTCCCTGCCAGTGGCACGGGGAAAGAGATGGGCAGAGCAATTTGCTCTTCAAGATAACTTAATGCCTTGCCCTCCACATCTTGGCATCTCAGCATGGGGGAGAGCACCTAGCAGGTCCCTGATAACCCCAGCAGGCTCCTGCCACATCCTGGAAGGAAAACAACAACAACAAGAACAAGCTGTTCAATTAGCAAAGGTATTTAGCTTCCCAGCACCACTCCCCCTTGCCGCTGGCTTTTGGAAGGGGCTGGGCTAGATGACTGGCAGCTCCAGCAGCTTTGTGCAGATGGACCAATCTAGTCAGGTGAGGAGCTGGAGAGCTGCTGTCTCCCTGGCTGGCTCTGGCGTTTCTCTGCTTTTTAGTTGCTGCTGCAGGTGGGAGAAGACAGCCAGTATTTGTCACCAATCCTGCACCCAACCTGATCCTGCTGGAACATCCTGGTGGGTCAGCACCCATGGCCGCACCATGGAAGTGCCATTCCCTGGGTGCTGCATCCCTGCAGAGTCTGGACTTGGAGCCCCAGATGAGCAGCTTGATCTGTCCCAGGCCTTTGGGATGTGAGTGCTTCTGGCTTTGGTAGGTCAGCCTGACTTCCTCAGGCGGCTCTGCTGCCTGTGCATGCTTGGCCCTCTGGCCTGCCTTCAGCTTTGGGGTGAACCCAGATTAAACCCAGGTTTAACCCAGGTTAAATCTGAGATCCCAAAAATTACATCTGTCAGGTTTCTTGAAAATCAGCAACTGAGTGGAAGACAGAAACCCCTTTTCCTGACCTCCATGGTAGGAAAAAAAAATGTGCTGTGTACGATTAATGACTCCTTAGTAACACAAGATGGGAGACACTGAGTGTCCCCTTCCAAAACAGCTTCACTTCAGTCTGACTGATTTCAGGTCTGAGAGACAAATCCGCAGGGGAATGGTCTTCCTTGGTGCCTGTCAAACCCCTGCCTTTCTGCTCTGTTCTTTTGGCCCAGATGTGAGTGACTGCAGCATCCCGGTACACAGCACCTCTGTCCCGAGAGGAGTGTGAGATGTGAATGCAGGCTGTCTGGACCAGAAAGACTCCCTAGCACACCTATAGCATAGCACTGAGCTGACAACTACTGTACAGACCCAGCCAGAAACCTCCACCTTGCTGTGATGGCCAAAAGCGAGTGTCCACTGCCTTGCACCCAAAGCTGTGCTGCAGTTGCATGTAAAGGCAGCCCTGTGGCACCTGTGTGACTGGGCCTGGGCTGCTGTACATGCTTCGCCACAAGGAACAACATGAGGCCAGGTACAGCTTCTGGGACAGGAGTCAGACCCTGGCTGGGCTGCAGTCCTGCCAAACATGAAAATAACCCTTTACAGACAAGATCACCCATCTGCTGCTGAAAACATTGGGTTTTGCCTCCAGTGAGCTCCTGTGGGCATGCAAACTTGCGCTCATCTAGCTAAATTGCTGTGTGAAGAACGCTCTTTTTTTCCAGTTTGAAGGGCTGTTTTGCTGTAATTTGAATGCATTTCTAATTGCAGTTTAATTGAGGCCTTTGGGGACTGAAGAGGAAGAGGCTGGGCTTTGGGCACACAGACAAATCCAGGAGAGGCAGGAAAACAATGACCAGCTGGCAGTCCCTGTGCCGTGGCAGCTCTTGAACTTTCCTCCCCAGGCCTGGACTGGGCACCTCACTCCTGTGAGTGGGGCAAATTCTGCTACCGAACATCCTCGTGACTCTTCAGGAGTCACTATGTCAGCCTGGGGACTCCTGGTCTGCAGCTTGTGCAGCGTGCCTGTGCCCACCTTGCAGGTCTCTTCAGCCTGGCTCTGTGCGTGCCCCAGGTTCCCTGGCTGCAAAAGCTGTGGAGCAGGTGGCTCAAAAGCTTCACGCCTTTGCTGTCTGTCAGTGACCCTGGCAGAGAGAAGGAGAAGGGAGAAGCCTCCTCACAGCTGCAGCTTTGAAATTGCTCATTCTGGGCTGCCTGGTGCTTGCTGCTCTCTTCGGCATCCCATGCAAAGGAGCATCTCCATAGTTCCCTGAAATCACTGCAGGTGCTCTTGTGCCCTGCCCACTGGTGACAAACCCTTTGGAAAAGGCAGTGGTTTCCCCCTGTTCCTAGCTCTGCTCCCTTGTGCTGCCGTGCTCCTCTCAGCTGGTGAGCCTGTTGCTTATATAAACTGCTCACTCTCAAGCACTGATAGAGCTGTTTGCTTCCCACCCCACTGGGCTCTGCAAGCTCATTTTATTTTTTCTTGGCTTAATGGGATGTTTACTCCACAACAGCCTTCCCTCAACACCCACCACGAGGGACTGTGAACCATCACCCCAACAATGCTCTGACTTTCCCACTCAGCCAGGAGCAGACATGAGCTCCCTCCCTGCTGCAGCTCCCAGTGCTGCTGGGGTAGAACACTGGCCCCCAAATCCCAACGAGAGGAGCTGTGCCTGGCTGAGCTCATTTCTGCCTGGGGAAGAAGCTCCTCATTTGGTTTGGGGTCTGAGGATTCTCCAGCCTTGAGCAGGCAGGGCTGAGGCTGGGACATGCACCAGAGTCCTGCCATGTCATGACAGTGCAGCTATAACCAGCCGAAAAGGATCTGGCTTGACAACTGTCAGGTTATTTCACGACAACTGCCAAACAGCCATCAGGTAGTCGTGATTTCTCCTACTCGCTCTGGCTTGGAGTGAGGGACAGAGTAGGAGGGGGCTGCTCTGCTTTTCTTGCAGAAGAGAGAAAACCCAGGTATGCACAGATCCCTTTTTCATCTGTCCCCCTTATACAAGTGTGACACTTGCTGTGCTCCCCACCTTCCATCCTCATCTGATCCCCACTGTGTGCTGCTCCTGGGGCAGTGAGGGTTGTACCAGGGAAGGTGTTCTTACAACAGCAATCGGTACCACCAGCATCACTGGTCTGATCAGTGGCTGTGCACACTGGCTCCATGATACCTCTGTCACATGTTGGTGTCATCTTCCTCTACCCAAGCTTCCCCCACTGGAGCAGCTGTGCCTGCTGGTGTGCAGTTTCTTTGGAGAACAAGAGCCCCCTTGAAGTTTGCTTCTTGCTTTCCACGAGCTCTGTGGTGTACATTTGTCATCTTGGTCTCACCTCTATTCTGCTGTTCTTTCTGACCATCAAAAGCCCCAGCAGAGTCTCATCTGAGGTCCCTCCAGTATCACACTTGGTGATGAAACCCCTCATCTCGTCATCATGGACAGCAAGAGAGAGGGAAGGCAATAAAGCAGCTAATTAATGAGAGGTTAATCCCTCACCAAGAAGCAGCATGGAAGAGCAGCATGTGTCACAGTGCAAACCCAGTGGTCTTTGTCTCATCTTACAGCAAGGAGCTGGGGACATGCAGCATAGAGTGCACTGCTGGCGAGCCCACAGCATCCGTGGGAAACATGGGCTAAGAAGGGGATAATGTGTGTGGTGGTCACATTGCAAGATTAGGAGATGCCAGAGGAGGGTCTCTGAATTAACTGTACCTGTCAATGAGCCTTAAAACATTCAAAGAGGGCAGAGAATACCCCCTGAGCAACTATTCAGGCACCCAAGGAAGAGAATAACTTTGTGTTTCACTCCCCGACAGTGCACAGGACAGGGAGCAAGATGCACATATTATGGTTTTCCACTGCTTCCCAGCTCTTAACTAACACCAACTGCAGAACAGCCTTCTGGAAAATAAGCTGTGCAAAAATAAGGAAACTTGGCCAAAGAAGCAGCTGAAGAGTAAAATTCTCACAGATGATACTGCTGCTCTGAGGCACTTGGCTTTTCAGTAGGTTCTATACCAGCATCCAAAACGAAAGAAAGAATGGCAGGTGTATATAAGCAGGTGGGTGCAAACAAACAAATGCTAATACTCTGCAATGAACACCTTGTTTTGTGAGGGATGTCTTCACCTACAGGCAGGCAGAGAGAGGGGAATGGTTTTTTTATGAAATAAATTCTGATATTAAAATCTAGAAAACCATTTGAGCTTTGTTATATCTTTTTCTCAATCTTCACTCTGGAAATATTTTTAGAAGTTCCTTTTATATCTGTGTCTCTAAAGGGCCAAAAAATGCCAACAGGTTTAAAATAGCCATGTAAAAGAGACAATCAGATGTCAGTAGACAGCCTTCAGAAGGTGCACGTTGTGTTCAAAGAAGGAAGGCAGGAGAGGACATAAATCTGGGTGAGGTAAACGTAAACCTTTAGGATGAGACAAGTTTTAAGGTGGGACGTGCTGAAAGCATAAAAATGTCTAATGAAGACTATGCCAATGTCATTAGAAGGAAGGCAGTCAGTGCTGTGCTGGCTTGTTGGGTTTCTGTGGCTGCAGAAAGTTCTAAGATAAGGGCATAACATTAAACCAAAATTAATTTATTTACATCAGTATCTGCCATGGAGGATGTTGGAGAATTCACATACTGTGCCCTTTTGTATGGCAGATAAATCTGAAAAACTCTCTCAAGCTGAAATGTCAAAAGAGGTTTTTGGAAAAATACTGATGAAATGGAAAGCAAGGGATTGCCAGGATCAGGTAGGATTTCCCTAAGGGGGAAGAAGAGCAGCATGGAGCTGCCCAGCTACCAACAGGGCTGGCTACCGAGATGAGCACTGGTATCATACAAAGGGGAGGCAGCAAGTGTGACTGCAATTTCTCTAAAAGCTTAGAGCCAGGAGACTATAGACAAGTTCAATTTCTGTACAGAGAAAATGAGTTGCTCGAAGCTTAGATAAAGAATAGAAAGGGGAGATTTGGAAAATGATACAATGAAAGTCGGATTTTTGAAGAAGGAATTCGTGGCTTGCAAATCTATTAATGTTCTTTCTTGAGGATGTTAGCCAGCTAATAGTGCACTTGAATTCCCCAAATCCATGGTAACCTCCCTCCCAGCCCTCGTTTCCTGATCTTTTCATAAGAAATGCTCACAAACCTCCTTTTATGCATTGATAACATAGTTTCCTTAAGAGCTTTTGTTGATTTTTTTTTTTCCAGGCTCGGAGGGAGGTTACCATGGAGTTACCTATGGATGGGTGAGCAGACAATCCCATGCATTTGGGAAAGAGGATGAAGAGTAAGCTGTCAATGTTTGCACGTCATACATAATGCCTACTGGTAATTAAAAAAAAAAAAAAAAAGAAGCTAATGGACCACTGCAGAAGGGTCTCTTGATGTTGAGTGAGCTGATGACAGAAAGGCAAACGGCATTCAAGGAGAAGTGCCACAGGCAGACGGGCTTGCCGGCGGAGCAGGGCAGGCCCGGCGGTGCCCTGGAACGGGCTGGTGCGCGGGGACGGCGCCTCCATCGCTGCAGCCGGGTGCCTGGGCGGCAGCGCTGGGAAAGGCACCCCGGCTTCTCGGGATGGGGGATTGGCGGTGACTGCCTGCCGCTCTGCCTCCAGGCCGGCCCGGGCCGTCTCCAGCAGTGCGGGGCCCGAGGGGAGGAAAACCCATCAGGAAGAGACAGGGAGACCCTTCGGCTGGGAAGGGAGCTGGCGGCGGGCAGGAGCGAGGGGCTCCTCCAGTGACCGGCTACGGAGTCCCGCTCCTTCGGTACACACCGAAGGTGACCGTCCAGGCACGTCCGGAGGGGAAAGGTGCGGGCACACCCGCCGGCTCCCCATGCGGGGCGGGCGGAGGCGGGTGGACCCCGCAGCCCCCCGCAGCCCCCCGCCTCCGCCCGCCCCGCGCTCCGCCCCGCGCCCGCCGCCGCCGCCGGCCGGGGGAAGCGGGGAGCGCCGGGCAGGGCAGGGCCGGGCCGGCATGGCGGGGGCGGGCGCGGCGGGGCGCGGGCAGCAGAGGCGGCGGGCCCCGGCCGAGCGCTGAGGGCGGCGGCAGCGGCGGGCCATGGGGGCGGCGGGGGGCTGCGGGTGCCCTGCCCTGCCCGCCCGCCGCGCCGCGCCGCCCGCCGCGCCGCCCGCCTGAGGCTGCGGGGGTCTCGGAGGGAGCGGCGGCGGCGGAACCCAGGTGAGCCCGTGTCCCGGGGGGCGAGGGGTGTCTGCTGCCATGCTGCGGGGCACGGCGGCAGGGAGACGCGTCGGGCTTGCGCTCCGTCTGGTGTGCTGCCACCACGGGAGTTCGCTGGCTTCCCCCGGGGCTGCGCTGGCTGGAGCGAGGTGTTTGCGAGGAGGCAGGAGGCCTGCCGGCTCCTCCCCAGCACGTTCCAACGCCCTCATGCCAGGCGGCTCCGGGTTTCCCACGGCGTGTCGGGGGGGATGCCCAGCACCGTGGGCTCTGGGTGCCCAGAAGCCGCCGGTAGCGTGGAGGTCCTGGAGCAGGGAGGGCTCTGCCTCGACCTCCTGCGAGAGCCTGGGCCACAGGGTCAGCTGGAGACGTGCCTGTGGCCTTCTGCAGGCGCCAGGGTGGTGATGGGGTACCTCTTCCCAGAGGTCCCGCTGCCCCATCTCCCTGTTGCAGGCTGGGTGGCCCCCAGACAGTGTGTCTGCAGGAGGTACATACCATAATGTACCGCAGGAGGAGCCTGGTTTGAGGGGCTTGCGTGATCTGAATCGGATCAGCGCTGTGGACCACCGCTCTCACCTGAAATGGCTTTCCCCATCCTGGGGCCCGTGGGCAGGGCAAGGCTGCAGAGAGAGTGGGGCACAGGGAGGGAGCTTTGTCGCTGCCCCCCAGGTCACCTTGGCATGCTCCCGGGTGGCAACATTCTTGGTGTTGGTCTGGTATTATGGCAGTTGCTGTCACAGATCGTGGCTGATTAGCTGAAAGAACAGAGATGGAAGCAGTTGGCTCCTGGTTTGGGTTTCCTTCTTTGTTTCCTTGTTCTAGAGCAATTTGGATGGGAAGAGTTTTCCTCCTTGTTGGCAACAGGACTGGTAGAGAGATGTAGCTTGCTTTTGTGGAAGAGCAACTTGAAAACATTCACATCTTTCTCCTCTGTCATGACAACCAGTGAGCTGTGTGCCACCTTCCACCTTCCTGTGCCTCACCTTCCCCATGTCTTCCATTGAAGGGTGGAGGAGAGAAAAGCTGTTTTGCACCAGGGCTGGCTGGGATGTGTGTTCTTATGTGTGAGAGCCTCACATGGCACGAGAGTGGTTCTGGGCCAGGCCCAAGGGAGGCTGAGCCTGTGGCCCGTCTCTGGGTGGAGGCAGGTGCTAAGGGCAGGGGAGGGCTGGCATTGCCCCCCTTCTGGGCAGAAACCCGGGCAGGGTGCTTCCCTCTTTTTAGCAGCCCTTCCTACTCATCCATGCCCCTGCGTGAGCTGCTGGCATCCATGTCATTCTGCAGCAAGGAGTTCGTGCTGCACCTGAGCAGCAAACAAAAAAAAATTTTTTTTTATTTTTCATAGAATCTTTTTTTTTTTAAGAAGGGTCTGCTCTGACATATGCTCTGGTCATCGCCTGCCCAGACAGTGCTCTCTGCACCAGTGTGTGGCTGAGCCTGTAGCCTCCTGCTCTCTGGCTGCTTGCTGAGGACCTGCTGCTGTGCATACCCCACCGTGATACTGAACTTTCCCTTGCACTTGCTGACATGCTGTCTGCCTCCTTCCAGTGCAGCTACCGCCACGCAGCTGCCAGAGTGGCGGGGATGAACTGGCGCTTGTGTCTGTAAACAGCTATTGGCTGCAGCTGGAGTGCAAAAGTGTAGGGCTGTGGTGGGGTGAGAAGGGGGCTCAGGGGCTGCGCGCACTGAGAGGTGCCTGGTGCTTGGTGAGGGCATCGACCAAGAGAGGCTGAGCTCCTGGAGCAGGAGCCCACGAGGGAAAGCAGCCCCCTGAGGCACCCTGGGCTGGGTCCATCTCCTGGGTCTGCCTGGGTCTGGCAGTTCAGTGTGCCGACTGCCCACTTGATTGGCATGGCAACAGCCACCATTGTGCTGCGGCGCTGCTTCCAATCCCCAACATCAGCATCATTGTTGGCAATCATTGCGGGACCCACCCATGAAGGGGGCATGGGGTGCTGCTGGCTGGATGCTCCACTGGGGGTAGCACCAAGCCACTGGTACCCCTCAGTTGGAGCGTGTCTGCCTCTTCCCAGAGCTTTGGCACCACTGGCACCAAGGCCTGTCCCTGCAGCAGCCCTTGCTGTTGTGGCTTGTCCCAGTGTGAAGTCCCCTATCCCATCCTGGGGGCTAGTGCCACTGGATGCCAGCAGCTGGCTCAGCTTCCTGGAAGGCTTTCCCAGTGAAGGGGAACAGGGTTCCCTTGATAAGGAAGGGCCTGTGGAGCAGATGCAAAACCACATCCTCTTTGGACGGTGGCAGACGGGGGGAGCACACTGGGGATGTAACTGAAACGGGCTCAGGCTTGGTCCCTCTCTCTGTAAGCCCAGAGCAGGCTGCTGGAATAAGGCTGAGGAAGGGAAGGGCTGTCACCTGATGAGTTAGGGTGGACATGGACCTGTTGGCCTCAAGCTTCCTGAAGCAGGAGGGCAGCCTGATGCTTGCAGTGAAACAACAGTGTGCTTGTAGCGAGCTCTGCAGCTTATTTCTGGCTTCAAGTAATCTCGTTCAAGCTTTGAACTGAAGCTTAAAAGCATAAAGCCCAGTCTAGCACAGGAGAAGTCCCCAAGCAGGAAGCAGTTTGGGGGGAAAGGTGTGGTTTGCAGCGGCCGCCTTCGTGCTTTGTTTCACTGCCTGAGCTCATGGGAACTGACCTGCATGCTGGGGGCAGGTGGGAAGCAGGGCTCTGCAACTTGCCCATGGGTCTGCAGAGCTGAGATACCAGGAAGATGCTTTCACGGTTTGCTTGGCGACTGCTCCCTGGCACTGAAGGACAAAGCCTTATGTCCTCAGGTCTGCCTTAGCACCTGTCCTTCCCCCCTCCTGCTGAAATCACCAGGAAGTCTCTCCCCTGATTCATACCCATGAGTTCAGTGTCATTTGCCAGGGCAGCTCCAGCCCCCAGGCACCACATTTCTGTAGTGAAAAAAGTGTTTGTGTAATGATCAAGGCAGCTGCTGCCTTGAGGAGGCTCCAGCCTGGCTGGAATGATGTTCAGATCATCTGGGAGTCTTCCACTGAATGAGCCCCCCCACCGTTGCTGGAGCCTAGGGCAGCAGGACTGCTCCCATCTCTCCTCCCATGGAGCAGAAAGCAGGCTGAATCTCCCAGGGCTGAGATGCTTTTCAGTGCCACCTTCCCCTCCCGGGGTTCAGCAGTGGTATCACTGGGTGATGTGTTGGAGCCTGCAGTGGCAGGAGGGAGATGAGCTGATCTAATGGTGCTGTTGGGTTGCTCCCGCTTTGAAATTAAGGAACAGACACAGATCCACGTCAGCCAGGGGGAAATGCTTGGGAACATAGAGGGAAATGTGGCACCATCCATCCTCAAGTCACAGAATCACAGAATCACAGAATGTTAGGTATTGGAAGGGACCTCGCAAGATCATCTAGTCCAATCCCCCTGCCGGACCAGGAACACCTAGATCAGATCACACAGGAACGCATCCAGGCGGGCTTTGAATGTCTCCAGAGAAGGAGACTCCACAACCTCTCTGGGCAGCCTGTTCCAGTGCTCTGTCACCAAGTCATGCAGCTTGGGGAGGTGGTGGCCTTGGGCACTGCAGGCTGGAAGATGCCCCGGGTTGTTGAAGGACACATCTTTTTCCAGTTGATCCATTCTACTTAAAACAGTCTGTCTTCTTCTGTGGTTCCTGCTGGGAATCTGTTCAGATCCTTGCTGCTTGCAGGGCTGGAAATCTCTGATCTGGCTGAATATTATCTCTGGGCAGTGCAGTAGCAGTCTGTTGGCATGGCAGTGCTGCCCTTCAGGTTTAGCAGTGCTTTCCCTTCTGTCATTCTCCCTCGAATGCTTGTAAGGGATGGCTCTCCTCCACAGGGAGGAGAGGGGCGGCTCCTTAAACAGCCTTCCCCTGTGAGGCTGGGTGAGCTCTGCTCATTCCCTGCTCTGACCTGCTCTGGTGGGAGCTGTCCTTTTCCAAAAATGGAGAGCTGAAGGTGGGTTGGGGGAGGCCCTACGTGCACCACAGCAGAGACTTCTCCTGCAGCGGGGACAGGGTCATGGTGGCCAGGAGCTGCCTTTGAGGGCTTGGCAGCCAGCAAGCCTCTTTGACCCACTCAAAGTGATGATCAGAACACCAAGGCTGGGTGCGGAATGGTAGAGGAGCCTCAGATCTGGCACAGCCACAGCTGGACTGCAGGAACACAATGCCAGGTTTTAATTTGTGCACATCACAGTGAATGCTTGCACACGTTCACAGATGGGCCTATTCTTCCCAAGGGTGCACAGATCCTCAACTGTGTAAAAATCAACATGTCTCTGCCTAGCTGTACTTTGTTGTCCCTGCTGCGTTTAAAGAGACTTGAAGCTCTGGTCTCAGGTCATGGAGCTGTTTGGTGGTGGAGTTGCATCCCCCTTAGAAGACAGGTCCCTCCACAGCCCCATCCTGTTGTAACCCAGAGGTGGACGGTCCAGTCCATCCCTGGCCCAATCCTTTCCTGCCTGCAAAACCTGAGCGTGCAGGACTGATGCCCAGTGGCGTTGGGAACACGTCTGAGCTCCCTCACCATTCTCTCTCTCTCTTTTCTAAATTAATCAGGAGCTGGCCTCAGCAGCCGGTCAATGGTGAGACTTATCTCTTAAATAGCATTATTGATTGCCTAGGAAGCCTGGTTTTGTATTGATAGATACGTACAGATACGTTCGTGCAGACAAGCCCCGTGCCAGGTCCCGGTGGTGAAAGGCACAGTGTAACATGCAGAGATGGCTTGTCGCAGGTGGGGACATGTGTGTATGGCCATGAGGGAGAGAGAGCTCCCCATCGAAGAGCAAGGTGAGGCACCCCAGGGTCTTTGGGTATGAATCCTTTTGCATCTGTCCAGCATTATTTTGCTGTCTTGACCACTCTTGAGCTTCTGCCCTATTCTTCCTAATATGTGACGTTGTGATGCAAATATCTCTGCCAGCTTGCGCTGCCTCGTCATTTGCAGGTAGGATGCTGTATCCCTCCTTAGGAGGAGACATGCGGGTATCTGTCCACAGATTGCATGGTCTCCTCAACAGTCACTGACCCTGCAGGGATTCTTCATGGGGGAGACTTGGGATAGATGTGCAAAGCAGAGTCTGCTGTAGCATTGCCCAGAGGGGCTGGGTGGAGAGAGGAGAGAGGAGAATGGATGAGACGGGCTGGACCCGTGCTGACAGGGAGGGTTTTTCCTTGTGCCGCGCCCCGGGCTGGCAGTGTAGGCTGTGAGCCCGTGCGTGTGGGAAGCATGGTGGTACCCGGCTCAGCTCCGAGGTGGTGGAGCCGTGGGAGTGTGACAGGAGAGATGGCTCACTGCTGTGTCTGCTCAGGGAAGGGCAAAGTGTGCTGCCGCTCCTGAGCCATCTCCCTCCAGGTAACAGGGAGCAGGTGGAGGAGGGCTCCTGTGGGCTGTGGGGGATTCGCCAGCTCTGTCTGCTTGGGGCTCAGAGTGGCTCTTGAAGGGTGCTTGCAGCCGATGGAGCCGTGGCACTCTGCCTGAGGTCCCCGTTTCCTAGCTGCCTGCACTGAGCACGCCTTTGTAGCGCAGGCAGCACGGTGTGGAGGCAGGGCCCCTAATGCAGAGAGGAGTGGGTAGGAGAGGGGCTGGGGAGAGAAGCTGAGTGTGAACCAAGCTGTTTTCCTTTTAGTTTTGTGTAGCGCTGCTAGACTGAGTCTCCCTGAAGCAGCACCGTGTGCTGGGAGCCTGGCTGCTCTGTCCTCCAGGGTTGTGGAGCACAGCCAAGGTGCAGTGATGCTCGTGAGAGGAATTACAAAACCTCTTGCCAGGTTTCCTGTAGCAAAGTTCAGGCTGTGGCCATTTTGCGCTGGTGCTGCAGAGCCCTGCTCCCCAGCCTTGCCCGGGGATGGGAGCCCTGTGGCTGCCGCAGCAGTGAGCCGCGCTCAGCTGGCCGTGTGGACTGACTCTCGCTCCGTACAGCACGACAGAGCATGGCCCCATGTCCTGTACCTGGTGTCCAGCCTTGCTTCAGACCATGCTGCCTGGTGCTCCGCTCTCTCTTGCAATCAGCTAAGGCTGAGGGAAGCCTCAGCTGCGTGGGCACAGGCAGCCGAAGCGGCACAGATGATCCGTAGGGTCAGATCACCGACGCCTGCAGACAGGGACTCGGAAGGCCTGTGTGTGTGTTAAGTGAATCAACAGGCATGGGAAGTGCTTGGGGCACTGTCTGTGTACATGCATGCATATGCATATGTGTATGTATATGTATGTGTAGCACTATAGCATCTTGCTACTGTTTGGACCCTGTGAGTGTTTTTCCAGGCAGTGCCTGCCCACAGCGAGTGCCCGGTCGCCTGATCTTAGCAAGCCAATCTATGCAGGGATCTCGGGAAAGAACAGTTGGGGTTTTATGAAGCTGGCATAATTTACAGCGAAAATAGCACACTAGAAATATGTCCAATCCAATCTCGTTTGTAATCTTGTTTTCGTTTAAGCCTCCAGGGTGGTGATGGGGGAGTAAGGAAAGCAAACTGCGAAGGGAGTTTATTACCCATGCCAGGGAGATTAGTGTGATGCTCTGTACCGAATGACTACAGTCTACAGAGGTTAAAGCTGGCCATGGTGCTCCCCAGCTTGAAGGGGTGTCTCCTGCCTGTGCTGGGGGCCTTGGCTGCAAATCCTTCTGCCGAAGTCTGCGTGATGAGCTCAGGACCGTTCATGCCATGGAGCCATCCCAGCGCCTGCTCCCATGACCAGGCAGAAAGAAGGATGGCGATGCATCGGTGACTGTTGTGTTTGTGTTGGCCTGGCCTGCTCACTTGGAAAAAAAAGAATTAAATTATCTCACTGCCGCTGCCTTTGCGGGTTGCGTTTCTCTTTAGTTTTCAAACCACATATTGTCCCAGATCTCCTGCCAAAAGCAGGGAGCGAACTGATAATGCAGCTGCTATTAATAAAGCAGCATTGTTACATATTCATATCAATCAGACTTCTAATTACACAATATTAAAAAAAAAAGGCAAGCCCTTTCACCAGGGTGATGGAGGAAGGTGTCAGGTGGGGTGATGTTGGAGGTGCGTTTCACCAGTGTTGGCAGAACCTGCTCCCCTCACATTTCTTCTCTTGAGGATTCTCGTGCTGAGCTGGCCCTGGGGTCCTTGCTCACCTCCCCCTGAGCCTTCCTTCTCCCTGCAAGCGCCGAGCTAAAAGGTGGGATCCTAAAGGCAGTTGTGGGATCCCTGGAGCACTGTCACCGTGGGGAAACAGGAGCGGTGCGAGACAAGGGAGCGCTGAATTCAGGCGGGTGGGTTGGCAGGAATGGCTCAGTGCTATTCTCCATTTTATATAGAAAATTTCGCATATTATGTAAATTAAAAGGCAAAGTATGGAAAATCTGGGTGTAAATCTGGGATGTATATATGTTTGTACAGCCATTAGAGAGGAAAGTATATCATAGAATCCTGGCCAATGGATAAATATACTTACGCTGCCATTCCTGCAATAAAATATGCTTTTTGTCATTGCTACCGTATGAAAAAAAATACTGTCTCCAAAACTGTAGCAGCATTTTACAGTAAGCCATAAATTGGAAGAGATAACTAATTATTCAGAGAGTATTACGGAGGTGTCGGTAAATGACTTCACCATTAAGGCTGCACCAACACTTGCCTGTAAAACCCTCTCTCTGACTTCTTAATGATTGAATTTGATGTCCAGATTTGGCCAAATAAATCTTGCAAGCACGTTTTCCGTGAACGTTGGTCTGGAAACTTGCCCTTACCCTCTGGCCAGGAACATTTTGAAATGCAGCCGTGGGATCTTTGAGTGCTCCAACAAACCTCGCAGTCCCCAAGTCGTTCCAGGCTCTCTCATCCTCGGTGCATGTCAGAGCTGCTCCCATCTCATCTCTGCTTCCTCTGGCTCCCAGCACATGCCAGGAAAGGGAGCATGGTTGTTCTGCTGAGTTCCCAGCGCTGGCAGCCCTGGGAAGTGGGCTGGCGTTGAGCCCTCCCGACAGCAGCTTTCCGTCGCTGCAGCAAACAGTTTCCAAGCAACTCGGAGGCTGCTGGTCTAAAAGGACTCTTGGTAGAGGCATGTAATATTAACTGGAGTTATTAAAAGGAGCAACACTAAAAAGGATGCAGGAAGGGCAGTCCATGTGGTGGAGCCAATGTCCTCCTGCCATCACTCCTATCGTAAGTGCTTCAACAAATCTGGAGGCACGTCTCAGCTGAAATGCCTGTAGAGCCCAGCATTACTGCAGGCAGCTCTAGTTCCCAGCCTGCTCCTACGAGTGCTGCGGGCAGGCTGGACACAGGTCATTGCTGTCCTGCTAGCTCTTCAGCTGGGCACTGGGACAGTTGCAAAGGATGCAAAAGATGTGGTCCCTACCCCAAAGAACTTGTGTCCCGGGCCTTCATCCAGGTTTGGGAGCCTTTTTGAGCAGATCTGTTCCCCAGCATTGCTTGGCTGTGGGGTAGCCTACAGTGAGTGCTCTGCTCATCTGGGAACGGGTGGGAGAAGGCCACGGGGTGGATCAGGTGGTTCTTTCTCCCTGTCCTCAGTCCATGCCCTGCTGTGCGTTTTCCTCTCTGGAGGCTTAACTGCTTCTTTCAGGTCGTATTTCCTTGCTCTGCCTTTATTTCCGCTGTTTTGATGCTCCCTTGCATCCTGCGCCCACTTCTGTTGCTGCCTGCAGCCACCTTTGAGCATCCATCCCCCTTTCTTCATCTTTGTTGTTGCTTGGTCCTGTTGACTTTGGGCTGCAGTGGGGGGGCTTGCCTGCGTGGAGACCGTGCACTGGTCAGTACTGAGGATTACCATGCAGCACTGCATTCGGGTGGAGAGAGCAGTGGGAAGGCACTGTCTGTAGGCGCTTGAAGCAATCTGTCCCTCCACAGGGAGTGGTTTGGAGGTTGCTCCCTCCATTCCTTTACAAGCACAAGCTGGAAATGTTCCTCCTGCTGCCTGTGGTCCCGAGAGGCTGACATGGTGCTGGTGGCAGGTGAGCCAGGAGGTCGGCAGGAGCGTGCTGCCATCAGTGTGTACAACCAGCCTGCCTTGGCTGTCACATCTCTCCTCCCAGCCGCTGGGGTTGGACCCAGGTCTCTCTGGAGAAGACTTGAGATGGTGTCTGGGTAGTATCTACCAGGGCCGGCTGCTCTCCAGCCCTGTGCAAGCCTCTCCCATACCAGGGGCAAACAGAGATCCCAGCGCTGCCCTCTGGCCCAGGGCCAGGAGTGGTTGAGCGGCACTTTGTCGTGTGAGTGATGCCAGCTAGCATCAGTGGGAGAGGCCAGCAGCATCAGCAGAGCTCCTTCCAGGTCTTCTGAGCTCCCAGGAGCCTGAGCCCAAAGCAGGACAGACCCTATGGCGGGGCTCACCAGCGTGTGAGCTCTGATCCCCAGAGCTGAGCTCTGTCTTTGGCAGAGTGAGTGAGTGTGGCTGGGAGGTGACAGGCAGCCGGGAACAAGCCTGCCTTGTCTGCGCCGGAGACTGGAGCTCTGATCCCCCAAGACAGACCTGCACACTCCTCCGTAAGCCATCTCTGGTGTGAAGCCGCACGGTTCCAGAGTGCCAGAGCAGTGTCCTGGTCCCCCAGCACTGACAGTGCTGCCAGCAGATCTGCCACCTCCCTGCCGCCAGGCTCCCACAGTTGGTGTGTTAAGGCTCTCTGTTAAGATAAAGGCTCTGCAACTCCTCTAACCCATCTCTTGGTTTGGATGTGGGGACACCACAGCAGTGGGACTGGGGTGCTGGGGGTGGCCTAGTGGGTTTGCTGGGGGAGAAGGAAGGTGGTGGAGCAGCCTGCAGGATGCTGAAGCAGGCAGGAGTGGGGTACTGGATGGGATGAAGGAGAGACCGGGTGCTGTCACCATGTCACTTGGTACCCAGCATTGTGTAGCAGTCGAGGCCAAGTTTGTTCCAGCTGAAGTGGATAGAAACTGAGGTTAGTCCTGCTGGGTGGAGTGGCACCTTCAGGAAGCCCCTTGCTCTCCCAGCAGAGCACAGGATGCTTGATTTTGGGAAAGAGTAAACGAGTTAGAGCTAACTGAGAGAAGTCAGGAGCTGTATCGGTAGCAGGTGGGATTACTGGTGTCACAGGGGATCTGCACAGTGCCGGCGCTCTTTGCTGTGGTTATACATAGCAGGAGGCATCTGGCCTTTCTCACTTTGCCCACAGATTTAACTTTCTGTCTCTCCTGAGGTAGTGTGAGCTCAGGACGGGGTGGGGGGGGATAAGGAGGAGGTGGTTTTTTTGCTGATCAAAAGCAAATCCAACATATATGTTCTTGTGAGCAAATGCTGGCATTGCAGGAGTGCTGAGAGGCCAATCATCGCTTTCTGTGTTGGAGGAGACCTGCCTGAGGGCAAGATCCATCTCTCCCTGAGTGTGGGAAGAAACTCCTGGGTTCTGGTGGGGCACTGAAGTTCAGAGCTGGATTTGAAGACACAGCTGCTGTCATGGTCCAAGCAGGCAAAGTTCTGGTCCTCAGGCAGGCTTTTCATCCTGGAAATGGAAAAGCCTCAGCTGACTTTGCAGCTCTTCCCAATGCTGGTTTGGGTTGGGCTCCATCCTGCTGCCTGAGCCCCCAGGGTGGCACCTGGGGCAGCAGTTGGAGGAGACACGTAACTCCTGGGCAAGCAATGCCACCAGTCTACATGTGGCACCACCTACGTGTGTGATGGCTGCGCTAGGCTGTTCACAAACAGGCTGTGCTGGAAAGGTGCCCAAAGAGGGGCTGTGACAAGAGGAGGGAGGGCAGGTCCCGCAGAACCGGGAGCACAAAGGGCTGCCTTGTGGCATGAGGTCCTACGTCCTGGGATAGCTGGGCTATCAGGAGCAGCTGAGCAGGGGACTGGCCATCTGCTGTGGTCCAGCACCACCTCCTGTGCTCCAGGGCGGGTGGGAACTCAGATTTTGTAAAGTCCACAGTGGGTCCCCACCCGCCCTGGAACACCAGCGGAGATGCTTCACTGTCTCTGGACAGACATTGCTGGCAGTGGGAGGGGTTCAGGGGTGCTGCCCGCAGAGACACTGGCACTGGGGACTTACTCCAGCCACTGGCTGTGGGAGGCAATGCTGGGCTGCCAGACCAGCGCGGCAGTGCCTGTGCTGCTACCGTAAATCTGCCTGGCATCAGCGCATGGTGATGATACAAAGAGCGTTCCTGCTGACTTATGGCTTCTCTGCTCTGTGGGGATAGGAGATGGCATCATGAGGCTGACTCTGCTGGCATTTACTGCATCATGATTTGTCCTTCCTCCCTGTGCAACGTCAGTGGGACTCTGCGAGGGACTACTGCCAGACAGGCGAGCATGGACAGGGCAGGGACCAGTGTGCTGGGAGCTCAGACCTATGTGAGGGTCTTGTGGCTCCCGCAATTGTTGTGGGAAGTGGTTGTTCCCACTCAGGGATGCTGCACGGTTATGGCATGGTAGTATTTTGTCAGGTGTACCTGTTAGACCAACCTTGCACCAGCAGAAACATGGTGGCCAGGTGTGAAGTGGTGCCACCGCTGCTGTGCTGCAGGAGGGCCCTTGTCTCACATGCGTCACCCTCCATCCTTCCAAATCAGCACTTGGTCTTTACAAAGTTGCCTTGCTTGCAAGGCTGGAATGGCTGTCAGGGTCCTCTGCTGCCGCCGAGGGTTGCACCATGCTTGTGGCCCACTCTGCTCTCGACAGTGGGGTAGCTGTGCTCACCCCTGTGGCCCTGGCACCGACTGTGCAGCCCGCTTGACAGCTTGGGGCTGGAAAACTGACCCACCGTGGCGACAGACAAGGCTGTAAGAAACCCAGAGCAGAGGAGCATGGCAAAGGCTGTGCAGCGGCAGGTGGCATGCTGAGCCCTTCTCCTCTCGAGCCAGTAACGTCAGACCTTGAGAACACCATTGCCTCTGTGCCAGGGAGCATGTGCTGAGCCAGGGCAGTCCCTGTCTGTTGAATCGAGTCTCACAGGTCCCCCCTTAGCCCTCCCCTAACCAGCCTCCTGACTGCTGCAGTGGCTGCTGCTGTTTCAGCCCATCCCAAGTAGCCCACATAGTTTTCTCCCCCAACCCTGTGCTCTTGTCACCTCTCTCAATGCCTTCGCTCAGTGCGAAGCCAACTCCAGCGAGTCTGACCCATCACACCACAACAGTGAACACCAGCTGCCTGGGACCCCTCGTGGGGACAGTGGGGAGACGCAGAGTGCCCCGCTCCGTGCCCAACTTGGGGCATTTCGGCAGCAGCACCTTAACCTCTTCTGTCTCCGCACACTGGGTTTCAGTGGCCAAGTGCCTCAGTGTCCTCATTCTTCCAAGGGGAGCAATAGTAACGGCTCTGAAGTGCTTTAGGAGGAAAGGGGAACGCTGAGTGCTGTCTTTGTCCCTGGAGTGGTGGTCAGTGGTTTGTGGTGGCCTCCTAAAGCCCCTCTGCCCATGGAGGCACCCCTCTGCATCTCAGCACTTTGAAGAGATGTGATGCGGCTCTTAGCTAAATTAATTTTTGTTCTCCACAGCTCTTTTCTTTCCTACTCAGCATTCAGGGAGCATCATTTTTTTAACCAAGGTTATTTGCATAATCTGTATTTTGTGGTAATTGCTCCCTTTCAGAAGAGGTGCTTATCATCCCATTGGTTTTTGGGGAGCTTGTGCTATCTTTGAGGCAAGGTGAGGAGGTGGTCGCCAAAGGGAGGCGGTTGGGCTGCTGCCCTGTGCCTTGAGGGGTGCCTCCCCTGGGGCAGGGAGGCTCAGGGGAGCCTTTTGCCCACAGTGTTCTGCTGCAAGTCCCTTCCTCAGTCTGTGCCTCGGTTTCCCCTTAGCCCCAGAGCCTCTGAGCTGGGGGGGAGCATTTTCGCATGCCACATGCCTCCATGTACAGTGGGACATGGGGTCTCCATCTCTGCAGGAGCTGCCTTCCCAGGGATGCTCCCTCTCTCTGTGATGTCGTGGCATGGAAAAGCAGCCGCTGGGAAATGCTTCATGATACTTGAGCAGCTGCTGGAACAGGGGAGCAGGGCAGGAGGCATGGAGCTGTCACCCAGCTGTGGGAGATGCTGCTTCATGGGGAGACCCTGGCTTTCTGCCCCGTGCCACCATGGCATGGCATGGCACCCAGGGGGTCTCTGGGAGTGAGCAGTGGCCAGTGCCTGGAGTGCCCGTGCCGTGCTCCTGCCCAGCAGTGACTCACTCCCTGAGCAGCAGCTCCCACGCAGCAGCGTTTTCAAGAGACTGAGATGTCTCCAAACAGCAACAGCTGAACAGGGAGCCTGAGTCCTTGTCCCTGAGGCCAGGGTAGGACATGTGCTCTCCTCCCCCCACCAAGCAGAGCTGGGAAGTGGATGGCTGGGGGGCAGGCCCCCTGTGCCCGGGATGACAAACCGGGCAGCCTGTGTTGGAGTGGAAAGCAGCAAAACCTGGTCTTGCCCAGCATTGGCAAAGGTTGGAAAGGCCATGAGGAGGCGGCTGCTTGCTGGCTGGGATGTGGCAAGGGAAATGCCCAGCTCCAAGGGCTTAGCCGTGAACAGCCACGGAGAAGTAGAGGCAGGCAGCCAGCTCTCTGCAGGCTTGCAAGCTGGCTCTCAGGTTTGCTGCCCATTAAGCGTGGGGAAGCAGAGCCTGTTCTGGTCTTGAATTATTTTATGTCTTGCTCTCGTGAAGCCCACATGTGCTGTCTGCCGGTCCTGGGATGCTTGTGGGTCAGAGACAGGCAGCAGTGCAGAAACCAGTCTGGCCCGTGGTGCAGAGGTTAAACCATCTATGTGCTCTCTGACTGCAAGAGAGAAAACAGCGTGTCCTCTTCCAGGCACCTGGGCAGCATTGGTGCTACCTGACCTGACTGCTAAGCAGGGTGCTGAATTTTCTCGCAGCACCAATCCCAATGCATGCCAAGCCGCATTGTCCCCCCATCCTTCTCTGGGCAGGAGCAGGGCACTGCATCTCTCCCTGCTCCCCTGCGCCGGCGTTGCTCCCAGCTCTGCCGTGCACACTCAGCTCCTCTTTGTTGCCTGCTCTACCCTCCAGGCCTTGTTTCTGTGCTGCCATCAGCCAGATAGCAAAGGCTGCTCCTGCCCTGGCGCTGATCGTCTCCCCAGCTGTATTAAGACTTGGTTTATCTGTATAAAATCTCATGTAATTTGTCTTCCTAAAGGCTGGCAGGTAATTCTGTAATCACCATCCATCCTATGGCTGGCCTCTCCTCTCCCTGCTAGTTTGATATCCTCTTCAGATTTAATCCCCTGGGAGTTTACATTGTCTTTGCAGTCCCCAAGAAATGATGCTGCTAAATCCGGATCCCAGCGCCATTCTCTCTGGGAATCCCTTAATTCCCTTTCCCATTAGTGGGATGCCCAGCTAACAACCCCTCGTGGCTCCTCTCCTGATCCTGCTCCCCACAGAAGTGCCCCGGCTGCAGGGGCTGGCTGTGTGGGGGCTTGGCTTGAGGTGGGCTCCATGCCCCCTCCTCCTGGCAGCTCTCACCTGGCCCCAGTGCCTGGCTATAGTGGAGGGTCCTCTCCATCCCCAGGCAGCCAAACCCAGGGCTGGGTGAGCCTGGAGCGCTGGGATGCTGCGGCAGTGTTTGCCCCACACCTTGCAGACCTCCTGCTTTGGTTCCTTACAGGGAAAGGCAGGGGATACTTCCCACACGAGGTAGGGCTTCAAAGCACTTTGCACCCAATGCCTTGCCTCAGGGACCCCATGGACCCCAGGAAGCAGCTCGTTACCATCTGGTGAGCAGGGGTGGTGGGATGTGTGGCAGGGGGAGGCTGTGCTGGGAGCATCTCCCAGGCAGTGGGCTCTCACTGGCAGAGGATCCTTCAGGTTAGACAGAGGATGCCTTGAAGTGATTCAGTGCTTGGTTGGGTTCTGTGCTTTGCTTTTTTTTTTTTTTCCTCCATTTAATAGGAATTGTATTCTGGGCATGGAACAGCTGGTAATTCTCCTGGCTGCTGCTGCATCACCTCCGAGCAGCTCTTGTGAGACTCCTCTTTCACTGGCTGTACAGAGAGCTCACGCAGAAGAGCCTTGGGTCTGTTCCTGCTGTAACCCTACTGATTAGAGACGTTTCTGAGAACGTGGTAGATACCTGGTCCTGCCTGGGGTGGAGACATGGAAAAGAGACCTTGCAAGCAGCATCCTTTGTGAGCATCATCCCCACCCCGTTAGCTGCGGTCATCGACCTGGGAGTCTGTATGATCACAGCCAACACAGCACCGTGTGTGCCTCAGTGATGCTTAAGCAAGAAAACAATTATTTATTTTAAGTGCTTTCCTCAGTCGAAATCCTCCAGTCACAGAGGGAACCCAGGCCTGAGCTGGGTGAGCGAAGGGAGCGTTCCCCAGAGAGCTGGGGCTGTCCTGGAGCTGTGGGTTCCTCCCAGGAGGGAGAAAGACTTTGTGGCTCTGGGAGAGAAGCTGGATGCTTTGGTCTCAGCTCCCATCCCTTGGCTCTGTAAGAAGAGGATGCTGGGGTTTGCTTTATGGCAATGCCTTCCTTTCCTACCTGTTCACGCAGGATGAGATTGAAGTTAGATAGTCTCTGCTAACACTGATACTAATAACTTGCCTGTGTTTACCTGTGCCAGCAATATTCTTGCAAATGAGGTGTCAGCAGGGATGCTAGTGCATGCGACTCGCTGCATGTGGATTTTACAGGACCAGTAAAGCAAGGCTGAGGTATGTGGCCAGGAGGAATCATGCTGGCATCTGTTTGGAGAGCCAGTGGCACATGGGGAAGGTCCGTCTCCCAGGCTGGTTTGAAATTACAGTGTCTCATCACTTGCTCCTTCACTTGGCACTTGTTCAACAGACAGTCCTTGTGGAAATGGCTGAACTTCACATGTGCTAACCACAGCTCCTGCAGACTGCTCTGCTGAGAAGGGGGCAGCTTCTTACCCAGGCTTCAACGCAGGCTGCTTCCCCAGGAACCACTCTGCTTGGCATGAAGAGCAATGGCCCGGTATAACACCTGTGGGTCTCACAGTCCCCATGAGATTTGGCTGCAGAGCCCTGCTCCTGACTGTCCGTGAAGGAGCCTCCGATCTCCCAGTCCTGCACAGGATGTAAATGATGCCCCCAGCTCTGAGGAGAATGGGAATCATCTCTTAGTCAATAACGCTGCATCTCTGCCTCAGTGGCCGTAGGTATTATTTGGAAACTTCCTCTAGAACCTGAGCCTCTTATTGCCTGTAGTGTCCGATACACCTTGACCACTACGTCTACAGCAGCAAGACTGGCAGGGCTGTTAGAAGGTGACCAAGGACCTGGGAGCATCTCATCTCTGTCATGCAAATTTATGGTACCACCTGTCCTTACCAAAAGCGTTGCTGCTTAATCCATCCCCACGGTGCAGATGGGCTGTCAGGGAGCCTTGCCTCTGGGAGATCTGCTCCTACCTCTGTTGTGGCACTGGCTCCAGGATTTGTAGATGCTCTCGGTCAGAGGGTTTCGTCTCTCCTCTTTTTAGTTTTAATGGGGATAATTAGTTTTGTGGTTGAGCACAAGCTCAGGAAGCCTGTGAACTCTCCTTCCTGCCCAGCACCCATGCAGCTGCCTGCCAACAGTTGGCCATGACCAGAGGCTCCTCTCCCACCATGGCTCGGAGGAGCTGGCTAGCAGAGTGCTGACAGGGTGCCAGAGCATCCTGGTGTGTTCAGCACAGAGAGCAGTCTGTAGTAGTCATCTTCCCCTGGAGCCAGGCGGACTTCCTGCTCCCCTCCAACCTCATTGCGACCCCCTCCCATGCTTGCAGAGAGACCGTTATCGTGCCTGGTTAACAGGCAGGGGGAGAGGCTGGTTTGTATGGATTTAGCACTGAGACAGTGGGCCTAGAGCCCAGCTCCTCTCTCCTGAGGTCTTGCACACAACTCCCTCCCGGGGCACTTCTGCCTGGCAGGTGGCTTTCTGAGTCAGAAGAGTTGGGGGGCTGTGACTGACCTTCTCCCAGAGTGCCTTTTGGGTTGGGAGCCTTCCTTCGACCTGTCCTGGTGGCCTTCCTTCCACCCATCCTGGTGGCGTTCCTTCCACCCATCCTGGTGGCCTTCCATCCTTCATGCTTCATTGAGTAGGTCTACTGTGAAAAAAGTTCCCTTCTCATGAGGGCTTGGCCACCACTGCAGTCCTCACTGAACCCCAGGGCTGGAGCTGAACCCCCAACCTGTTTTTTCCCACTCCCTGCCCTCGGAGCCCCCCAGCTTTCCCAGATGGATGTCCATCCCAGCCAAAGGACAGAGCTTATAACTCCCGTCTCCCCATGACAATGAGCTGCTGGCAGCCAGGAGGTAGTAAGGACCAACTGGCTCATCTGCTGAGAGCGTTTGATTGTTGTTATTGTTGTTTTAATTACCTTTTTCATAGGCTAGCAGAAGGATTTTTATCTGCATAGTGAAGTAGGGAGTGGGAGAAGCTGTGCCTGGAGCTCGCTGAGGAGGTGGCGGGGGCTGGTGACTCCTTCTGCACGTCCCTGGGAGGTGGTTTTGGTACTCTCAGCCAAACTAGGAGTGTCAGGGAGAGCTGTTCCTGGGCTGGCCTTGCAGGGCTGAAGCTGCCCCTTGTGTTATCCACAGCCCAGCTGGTACCCAAGCAGCCAGTGGTGCTTAGCTCTGACCTCACAGCTGCCCAAAGCCGGTCGCTGCCTCAAAGCGTCAATTTGAGCGGGCAGAGGAAGCGGTGGTGAGCTCCCAAGGCCAAGCTTCAGCTCTCCCTCTGGCTTCTTGTGACTCAGGACAGACAAAGTCATCTAATGTGTTCCCACCAGTGGCTACGAATTGTCATTCAGCAAAAGTGCCAAGGTGACAGCTGTGGAGACCACGGGCAGTGGTTTCGCTTGCAGATGAGGAGTGGCATAGGTCCTGGCTCTGCAGTGCTCTCTGGATGCTAACGCGGCTGGTGTGAACAGACATGGTGGTTCGGGGAGCTGCAGCTGCTGTGCCAGGCTGTGCCGCTTCTCCGAGGCTCAACCACTGCCCAGCCACATGTTTGACCTGCCACAGAATGGGTTTGTTTCGATCTGCCTTGGTGAAAGCAAAGTAGCAGTGCTGTAAGCAGATCTGTTTACTTCACACTGCAGCAGCTCGGGTGCACAAACTGGGCAGATGGCGTGTGGCAAGGGACAGGACAGGGATGGGGAGCGAGGCTGCATCCCAGGGGACTCAGCCAGCCCCACTGGGGCTGGGGTGCGGAGGTGTCTTGCCCCATCCTAACCCCTCCATGCCACCACCAGTGTCCTCACTGGGGATGTGTTTCTGGAGGGCTGGTGCAGTGTGGGTGTGAGGTGGCCGTCACAGGGGACCTCCACCATGCCTCCTGCCATACCCACAGCCCCAGCCCCCTGTTCGCCTGCCAGCCCCAGCTCCAGGTGCTCGAGTGGCAGCCAGCTGGTTGTTTCAGCCTGATCCTGTCAGTCCGTCATGGTCTGCAGAGCCTGTGGGCCACAGGCTATGGGTGTCCTGCTGCAGGAGAAGAGATGCAAGGGTCCAGGTGACAAAAGCAGTGGCCAGCGCCCCTTGGCTAGAGACCTTCACAGAGAGGTAATGGAGGGGAGGCTCCCACACCACGGTGGCTCTCAGTGCTGCAGCATGGCAAGGGTGCTGCAGCCCCGTGGCGGTGCAGGTTGCAGGGCGCCATGTAGTAACGTGTTGCAGTTAATGCTGTGTGACAGTTTGACAGGTCCTTCCGGGACAGCCAGAGCCGACATGCCATCTTCAGAGCTGTCACTCTTTGGCTTCTGCACTGTGGCATTTTTTGTAAACAGGCGGCATGGGTAACTCTTTCCCACAGCATTTAAGGAGTGAGAAGGGCTGTGGTTGTATTTGCATGTCCTCAGGAAGATGCTCAGCCCCGTATTAATCAGCACTGGGCTGTACACTCCAAAGAGATGGAGCCAGCTGGAGGGATGGCAGAGAAGAGGGGGGTCTAACATCCCCCTGGTCTGAAGAAGTGATGCTGAGCACCTCCCTTAGAAGATTCAGGGCTCTGGCAAGAGCCGAGCATTGCCGTGCCCTGCTCAGGGCTCACCCCTGCCCAGCCCCAGCGAGGGGTTTTGTACCCACTTGAGTGAGCCGCAGGTGCCACAGCGTATGGTGCTCGCAGTGCCCTGGCCAGGGAGCTGGTGCGGATGGCATTGGCTCCTGGGGGCTGGGGTAGCCACTAACCCCTGCCAGCCTCACGCAGCCACTTTAGGAAAGAAGGGCTAGAGATGCTCACGTGGGGCTCACCCAGAGGAGGTGCTTGAGGCAGCTTCTGCCCAGCTCCAGTTAACCCTGGAGCTGGATGTGGAGTTTCACACATGAAATGCAGGAGCAGAAGGACCTATTGCTTACTTCTCCAGCTCCCTGAACTTGACCCAGGATGTGAGCAGTGTCCTGTATGGACCACTGTCCCTGACAGGAGCTCTGGGGCATGAGGTGCCATCAGAAACCAGCCTGGGGGGATGCTTGCTATCCTGTGCCTTCCATTTCTCTGCTCCACTGGGTGTTCTTGCTGCTCTCCAACAGCAGTGAGGCTCCTGGTGCTCAAACCCTTTCACTCTCAGAGAGAAACTGGGAACACACACAGCAAAGCAGAATTACCAGTGTGTCTGGAGAGGCAGGGAGCTGGAACAAGACAGGCTTTGACAGCTGCTTTCAGGAGGTCTGCAAGAGACCGAGCAACGTGTCAGCCACGCACAGCTCGTCCTGCAGAGCATCAACCCTGTTTTGCCCAGCTGTCTTTCAGCACATACAGCCTGTCTGCATCTCAGCAGCTGCCTGGCTCTACCTGTCCTGGCCATGAAATACATTTGGGTTGGGAGGCAGGGCAGCAGCCATGGGCTGCTCGCTCATGGGATGGTGTCTGAGTGATGGGGACACACTGGTCCTGGCGGTGCTGGAAAGCAGCGTGTGTTTCCAGGCTGACTCATGTGGAGGATTGTGTCTCGTTCTTTGTTAAGAGTCCAGATGTGATACTCACTCGGCAGAAATCAGCTCGTCATCCACCTTTCCCAACCTGTCTGTCTGTCCATCCATCCCTCCTAGCTCCTTCACGTAGAAGCAGAGTGGCATCTGTAGGGGAAAAATAAATCTCTGCCTGGAAGATTTGGGTTGCTCTGCAGAGCTGTAAGGTCAGAAAAGCAAAAGCTGATGCTTGCTATGCAGAGCACAGAGGCAGCATGCTGGGCAAACAGGTACTTAGCTGCAGCTGCAAGGGCCTGCTTTGCACTGGGGTGGGGACTTGCATGCATGGGAGGAGGGAAATGATGCTACCAGGGGCAGAAGGGGATGGTAGGCAAGAAGGGGAGATGAAGATACACTGAGCTCCTGTGTGGGACTCCCTGTCCTTCATGCCAGCCAGCCAGGTGGTCAGAGCTGCAGAGGGGGACAAGGCACCCGTGCTGCTTTGTCCCCCCTCACCAAGTTGTCTTTGCTCAGCTGCTCTGTGCCCAGGTTATTTTAGCTTTGATTCAGGTCTGGAATTGCCTTGGCTGAAACTCCGTCTCTATTGTTTTCAATCTGCAGGAGGGAGCATCATTGAAAGTGCCAAAAAGATAAATTGCAGAAAAGGAGAGGGGAAAAAGAAAAAGAGAGCAGTGCGGGCGGTTGGTGGGGAGAACCATGCCAGTTGTGGTTTCTCAGGGCAGCTGGCTGCATCAAGTACATGCTCCCTTCCCACAGGCAGCTCCTTGCCCTGCTGCCCAGCTCCCTCCCTGCAGCCCTGGCCCCTTCACTACAGGGCTGAGACACCCTTCCAAACATCCCTCTTCCCTTCTGCCAGAGGGGTTTTTCCCTTGGCAGAGCTCATTTAGGGTTAGCATTTGCCCTGGGTGAGCCTGGTCTGGGAGCAGCGGGAGCACAGCCTCAGAGACCTGCTCTCTGTACCTGCCCTGGCTGGGGCTGAGATGCTGAGTCCAGCCCAGTGGACAGTGCACTAAAGGTCCTGCAGATCAGCCGGGAACACTGTAGCAGGGCTCTGGAGATGAACAGAAAAGAGGTAGGAGAGAGCAAGACAAATCCAAGCAGGACATAGGAAGAGGGGTCCTGGGTCACGGGCCCTGGGCAGGGGCTTGGAGCAGACCTGTGTGCATCCCCAGGGGTTTCACTTGCTGGTGAGCTTGTGCACCTCTTGAGATACAGGATGCCAAAACGCCTGGTCCAGGGTCTGTGGAGCTGGGGAAGGTCTGTGCAGCACAGACCCAGTCTGCGTGGGTTGTCTTGGGCACCAGCCCAGGCTCTCTGAGGAGTTTGAGGCTGTCTCAGCGGTTTGAAGAGGGTTCAGGCTTCTGCACCCCTGGAAGGATCAGGCCTGAGGGATGAGGTTTGGGGGTTACCTGTCCGTTTGGGGTTATCACTTGGTGCTGGAAGACATGATGCTATCCAAGGTCTCCTGGAGACAGCGCTGGGGATGCAGCATTGAAGAGCCTGGGGCATGCCTTCACCACTGCTAATGTGATCAGCCTGCTCCAGGACACAGCTGTAAGCAGCACCCTTGCCCCAAGGGCTCGTTAGCTGCTAGGCAGAGAACAAGCGTGCTCCCAGGGGGATCAGGAGTGTTAAATCCCGCCAAGGTGCTGGGACCCTGGTTTGTGTCCCAGGAAAGGTGCTTGTGGTGCGTTGCGGGAGGTTGAAGAGGCGGTTGCTGCCGCTGCTGGGGATGCCAGGGCAAATGAATAGCCTATTAAATAAAATGTCAGCCAGAAACAGATGAGAACTGGCCTTGCTTTTTCAGGTTGCACTTTACAAAATGAATCTCCTTGTGTGCATATTGATTGATTTGAATATGCACAGTTGATTTGCATATTCGAAATAGGCCATGGCAGAAGGGCTCTCCTGAACCCGCTGACACCAAGGGCTAAATTGCGTAAATGTGGTTATCCAAACACTCCTCCAAATGGCTGGAACAATCTAACGGCATAATCTATTGCTAGATGAGATGGATTTTCAGAGCCTAAGCATCTTTGTTTCTGGAAACTATGTCAACTTGTGCATGAGAAATGGAAGATGAGAAATTGCTGGCCAAGCTGGGTCCCACGCCAGGGCAGGTGAAACCATTCCCTGCCCAGTTGCCTTTCACACCTGAAATGGGGAAGATTGATCTGTGTGAAAACTTCAGGAGGCAAACACTGAGTGGATCTCATTAAATAAGGCTGGTTTCAAATAGAAACAGATTTGCATGGGCTAATCAAGCTAGTTGCTACAGCGGGAACTCGGAAAATCATCAGATTCTTATCCAGCAGGAGTGCTAAGGTCTGCTGCTATGAAGCTTGGTGTGTAGATGCCTGCATCTCTGTCAGGAGCCGTGCACAAGATGTGTCCAGTGTGCCAGCTCCATTTGAGGCAGTCGCTGCTTGCCTGAGCTGTCAGTCCCCTCCCGACAGGTGAGGCAAACTCGTGACATTGATAATTTATAAATCATTTAGTCTGGTTTAGAAACCTGTTGGGGTGTTTCTCTGCATTGCTGAAGTTTTCCAAATGCTGTGGTACATATGAAGTGTGGTGGCCCTGCAGAGCAGCACCTGCCGGCATGGGCAGAGCCAAGCCTCTGGCAGTGGCAGATACCCACACAGTGCACGGGTAGTGAGTGTCTCACTCTTGCTGGTAATTTGGTCCCATCTGGTGTGCCAGGGACCAAAAGGCTGTTCTGGCATCTGCAGTCCTTCTTCTGCCACAGCCAGGCAAGTGTGACCTTGGATGCTGCCTGGGAGCCCTGGCAGAGCGCAGGGCCTGTGTGCTAGTGGGCTTTGCCCCTCCGCAGGCAGCCTGGTGGGTGACCAGCAGGGATTTGTCCTGTGGGCAGGTGTTAGCTCTTGGGTGGCATCAGGCCTGGTGGAAGGGAGGTCCCTTGGCCATTGGCAGCATCCCTGCGTGTGTCCCACAGGGACCCCAGGTACCTGCATCCCATGGGGGACCGTATGTGTGCAGATCCCACGGCAGACCATGCATGCATCCTGTGAGGTGCCTTCATCCCATGGAGAAGAGTGCTTGCGTGCATCCCACAGGGACCCTGCGGCATGGGTGTCAGGCTGTGCTGCCACAGGAGCAGCTCCGCATCCCGTGCCCGTGCCATTTCCCCAGGCAAGCGCCTTCAGGTGACTTGTGGGCGAGGAGGCGTTCAGCTGGTTAGACGCGCGCGGCAGCAAACAGAGAGACGCCGTCTCCCGAGGCTGCTGGCTCGGTGCAACGTTTGTACACACAGGTGTAGAAATCAGAGTATGCGTGGGCAGGTGTACCTCTAAATATAGGCCTGGCTACCTGGGAAGCGTGCTGCACTCGCAAGCCCACACGCTGCTGCTCGCAGAGTCCCGTCCTCACCCTGTGCCCCCAGGAGCATGCTGGCACCGGCAGCAGAGCTCTGAGCAGGTTATAAAGAGATTATAAAGCGGTATAAATTAAGCCTCTCTGCTAGAAATGCCAGCAGCCCCAGGCTGAAAGTGTCACGCTCAGAAGCTCATCCTGCTCCTTTGCTTTTTTCTTTTTTTAATGGTTTTGCCTTTATCTGGCATCAGCTCAAGAGCTTTACCGAGCCTCAGAGCATGGGAAGGGCTTCCAGAAAAGGCAGGGGTGGAGGGGTACCCCGTGATGCTATTAGTCACCTCCCGCAAGCGGGTTCCTGTGTAGCTGTGGTCAAGGCCGGTGACAGTAACAGGGGCTTGGTGGGATGGTCCCCACTGCCATGCAGGCAGGCTCATAGGCTAGCTCTGCTGTGGCTTGGGGGACCTTCTTGCCAACGTTACACTGCCAGAGATGCTCCAAGGTTTGCCACCTCTCCATCAAGGCGAGCTCTCTCCCTGGGCAGGCTGGCAGGGCTGAGCCGTGGGTCGGCTGGACCACACTGGGAGGTGCTGGGCGAGTTCACTGGGTCTGACCCACACTCCCTCTGTAGCTGGGGGCTGTCATGCAGCTGTCTGGGCTGGGATTGTTGCTGTCACTTCTGCAGTCCTGCCTCCTCTGTTGGTGTCCCTTCCTCCAGGCACGTTCCTTGCTCTGCTCTGCTCTGCACTGCACTGCCTGGAGAAAGCGGTCCTGAAAACCTCTGGCAAGTCATCAACAGAGCAAACTGTTCTCTGTAAATCCAGAGTGAAACTCCTGGGATTCAGGAGGGCTCAGGGGAAAGTGCTTGACTGGATTTTAAAGCTGCTTTCTGCCACGCCAGGAGAGAGGGGCTGACAGCCTCCCTGGATCTTCCTCGCTGCCGCCTGGGAGGGGATGCAGCCTGTGCCCTCTCGCTAATGCAATGTAAAGGATCTGTAACTCTCTCTCTCCCTTTATTTAACTTCCCTCTGGACTTTGCACACAGCAATAAATTTCTCCTCCTGCAAATCCTTTGGAGCAAGGTGGGCAGCTGCAGGGTCCCTCGCCTGGTGCCTGGGCAGGTGTGGAGGGGGCTGTGCTCCTGCTGCCTCGCCAACAGAGAGGAGCCAGCAAGCCACACAGCAGCCAGAGCCTGTCCCCAGGGAGCGTGAGGCTCTGGGGACACACTGTGCACATTTGAGGTCTCTTGCAGGAGAGGCTTGGTTGGGGTTCAAGCTGCACATGCCAGCATGAGAGGGGCAGGAGCACCTGGGGCTGGCACCCATTGCCCGGTGTAAGCCTCCTCCTCCTCCCCACAGAGCTGAGAGTGTTTGTCTCCAGCGCTGCCAGAAAGCAAAGTTAATGCAACACAAAGGTCGCCCGGGTTAAAATCAGGGAATGCAGGAGCTGAGTGGTTCAATAAGCAGCAGTAACTGAGCAGCAGAGAGTGGCCAGGCTGTGATGGGGAGCTGATGTCACTCCAAGCCCCCATCACGCAGCTGAAGCGTCACGCGAATAAGGGAGAAAAGTGCTGTGAATTTTATTCCATCGCTCCTTATCTCTGATTAATCCTCTTATGTGTTCGTCTCATTTTAGCGCAGTGTTGACTGTCTGTTTACTGTATTCCTATAGTCCTCACAGAGATAAAAATCCCTGCGAATCTGTAACATCTTCCCCAGCCTTTCCCTGGCTGGGCGAGGGGGGCTCCTGCCTGCTGACACCAGTGGAGCACCATGGAGGACCAAGGTAACCTGCCTGTGGTCACCGTGGCAGATGGTAGAGGAGGAGGGGCTGGAAACCAGTTGCTCCCAGGTTCTAGATTAATTTCCAGCCACTTGGGCATCCCCAAAAGGAAAGAAAAATGCCCTAAAAAAGTGTCCTGTGGCGTGGCTTTGCAGCCCACACTCAGGGCACATGCTCAACTCACTAGAGCAGAACCAGGCTTTCGTCTTGCCATCCCTTTCCTTCCAGGCAGATTTGTTCGAGCCCTGTGAGGCAAGCCCTGCCTGTCCCAAGTCCCTCTCCTCCAGCCCAGGCTCTCCAGCTCAGCTCAGTTTTGCCAGCAGCCCCAGGGCAGTGGCTTCCCTGCCTGCTGCTGGGTGAGGCAGAGCATGAGCCTTCTGGGCCCGACGCTGTTGCTAAAGGATTTTTGCTTTGATCTTCTCTGCAAAGTTCTTCTCCAACTGGGGAGAACAAAAATCCCTTAAACAGCCAAAAATTGTAGGGAAAATGGGAGGAGGAAATGGTAAAACAATTTGCATTTATAGGAGAACGGTGTCTAGCAGTGTGGAAACCTGCACAACAGAGGCAGCCTGCTGTCTTTGGGGGCATTCAGACAGGTTGCACAGCATCTCAGCCTGTCCTCAATTTGTGTAGGCACAGCCAGGCTGTGTGTGCAGACACCCTGGAGGTCTTCATCATCTCATGTTCAGCATCCTTCTCTCCCGCAGGTACCCAGTGCCCCACGGTGCCATTGCCGAGTGCCTGCCCGGGAGCCCTGCTGCCTCCTGGAGGCACCCAGCAGCACAGACAAGTGCGTGCAAGTGGGGTCCCAGCTCTGCCACGCTCATGTGTCCCCTGGGGAGCCCATGCCAGTGGCCTGACACATGCAGGTGGGTACACACCCCATTGGCATGCCAGAGAGGTGGGCTCAGGTCCTCTCTGCCACTGTGTATTGGGAGAGAATGCTCATCTCAATCAGGCTCTTGGTGTAAATTCTCTCAGGTTTTGGCAAGCTATAGCATGGGAATTTTGGAGGCCTCTGGCTTTAGTAGCTGGAAATTGTTTTTCAAACCCAGTTGAATATACAGCCTCCCCAGCATCCTGTGGCAGCAAGTTCTAGGGATTAATTTGCTCTTGCCTGGCAAAGTCCTGCCTTTTCCATGTGTTAAACCTCCTTCCACTAGTGCCCTCCAGTTCTTATGCAGTGCCAGCTCCCTGTCCTATGTCAGGCTGGTTTCAGGAGCCTCATCATGGTTCCTCTTCCTCTTCTCCTTTCCAGGCTGGACAGCCCAAGCCTTCTATGGGGAAGATGATGTTGATGGCTGTTTTTCTGTGGAGGTGCGATCCACACTGGTCTTCACATTCTTGATGCTGCTTCTGTCCTTGTCTCACAGAGCTTGTTTCAGGGCAGTCTCTCCCTGCACAGAAGCTGTTTCTTCTGTTGACCTGACCATGTCTGGAGTTTGGGGTGCAGTGTCTTTGTTAGCAATGCTCACACTGTTAATAAGCAGCATTACTTCGGGAATGGTCCCTCTCACCCTCCAAGATGGAGCTCTGAGTGCCCGGTCAGGTCAGTCCCCCTCCTTGCAGGGGGGCTGGGCCCCTCTCCATCCCTCTCTGCCACCCCTGGGGTATCACAGGTCCTGGGATTTCCACCTGGCCCCCATCTCACCCTATCCTTCTGCCCATGTTTCTCTCTAGCTGAGATGCCAGGACTGTTTAAAAAGCTGCAGGCTGAGCAGCAGAGAGCTGCAGCTGCTGCCCAAAGCCAGGCTGCGGCTGCCGCTTTGTTATTTACAGCTGCCTTTGGCCCCTCGCTGGCTTCTCCAGCAGCTCAACTCCGGCTGTGCTGGGAGACATTGCTCACTGTCTGCCTGTTCCTGTGCTGAAAACCTGGAGTCTTTTTGCCCTCGAATGGTTGCCATCTGGCACCTGACCTCTGTACCAGCAGCATACCTGCCAGCTCAGGACAGTCCCAGCGCCAGTGGTAAAGCTAACCCTTGCTAACCCTTTTGAAGAGCTTTTAAATTGCTTCCTGGTATTGACAGCAAATCCAAACTGGGGGTAAAGCCCTGGGCCATATGACAGAGCCGTACGCAGGCTGCAGTTCTCCAGGCTGGGTCCATGAAGGCCTGGATCATTCTGCTGCCTTTAATCGGTCTCAGCCAGGCTGGCACCCCTCAGTCCAGCCCTCATCTCTTCAGCCAGCTGTGAGTTGCTGCCAAAGCAAGGGCAGCCCTTACCAGGCCATCCAACGCCGCCACTGTGTACATTACGTGACGGAGCAGTTTCGCGATGGTCTGGAAGTACAGCATCTGTTTGCCCTTGCTGGGGAGGTCTGACACGTTAACGTAGTCCGAATAGCATCTTCCAGGGTCACCAGATGCTTGCTGGGTGCAGATGTGCAGGGCTGACAGAGCAAAGATGCACGTCATGGTGGATGCCGTGCCATGCCTGCCAGCTCTGCCCGCTCTGGTCTTGCCCTCGCCATTGGTCCCCATGCGTCCTGGCAACCCTGCAGGCTCCATCTGAGGTGGAGACCAGCGTGTGAGGCTGGAGCTGCCATATGCTTCCCATAAAAGCACTTGGCCTGTTCCCCAGCATTTCCTGCTGCTGCCACACGTGCTCAGGATCCCACATGCCTCACAAGCCGTTCACTGACTGCAGCCCAGCAGATGGAGGAGCTGGGCACGGTTTTGCAGCAGGAGAGACAGGAATCCACAGGCTCTGTTTGTTTTCAAGGTGTTCACGGCAGCAGAGGAATAGGGAGGAGAGCTGGCACCCACCCCTGCGGCGCCGTCTGTGCCAAGTGCCCCTCTGCAAAAGGCTTGAGATATTTCCATACCCGCTCCCCGTCCCAGGGCTCAGCCGTAAGCACTTCTTCAGCTACAGAAAGTGTTTCCACCTGGTGCCACCCTGTTTAAATGCTGCGTGTCCTAGGTAGATGGAGACCATCGCTCTTCCCAGGCAGGTGGTACTAGTTTGCTCAGGTGGCTTTTCCCACTAGCAGAGGTGGTCAGTCAGCACTAAAAGGGAGAAGAACAGTTCTCAGAGGGAACAGAGATTTATTGCAGTAGAAAATTAAAAATGTACACGTGAGCTTTTGGAGTAAGTCTTACTCTGCCTTTATCTGTCTGAGGGGGAATGAAAGCTCTAGATTCAGCCCTGCTCTGTAGCACGGAGGTCTGAAGGTGCTCAGGAAGCTGAAGGGACATCCCTTGGTGGCGTATTGTGGTGGGGAGTGACCAGATGGAGCTGCTGTCTCTGTTACCTTGGGCAGCAGAGCGTGACCAGATCAGTGTCAGAGCTCTGAGCACAAGAGATAAGTGTCCAAGCCCCAGGAGAGGGAATATCTTCGTGCCATGTCAGTTGAGACTCTGTAAAGAGCTGGGTGAGGAGCAGATATCCTCCCACAGGGGCACGTCCAGGGTGGGCTCCTGCTGCTGATGGGCACAGGGGCTTTCTCCTGGCAAGTCCTGTTACCTTGTGCTGAGCTGTCTCCCAGTGACCTTGTGTCTCAGTGGCATTGTGTCATGGTGGTCCCCGGGGACGCAAGGGGACATGGTACAGCCTCTCAGGCTGGAGGCAGGCAGCACGCAGGCAGGGACACAGGCAGAATGAGGACATGGGTATGACCGGCCATCACTCCCTGCTGTGGCGTGGTGTCTGCACTGGTCTGTGCCCACTGAGGGCTGTGGCGGTTGTTTTCCAAACAGCGTGGCCAGATCATTGGCCGCTGAGCCTGAGATGGGGCTGGGTCTGGGTGCTGCTGACAGGGCAGAGGTGCTGAGCTATAGGGGGGTATTTTATGTCCCCCGTGTCCTGCTGCAAGAGCAAGGCAGAGAGATGTGTAGCCCAGTGCACTTCTCTGCCCAGGAATTAGAAGACAAAACACAAAAAAACAGGCTTCAGGGAAACGATGGCTCCTGCAGTCCTGGGGTGCAGCCAAGCTGTAATTACCATTGTTAGGGAGAGTGTTACCTGCTGCTGCTGCTGGTTTTCTCTGACCTCACTCTGGTCCAGGGCAAGCACACGTCACGCCCCAAGCCCAGCATGGGAGAGCTGCTGCAGGAAAGATGTTCAGAGCTGCAGCCGGGAGAAGGCATGTCATACCTGCTGCTGAGCACATTACTGCTTACAGAGACACTGGTCCTCTTTTATTTAATTTCCTGGTAATGCTTCTGCAGCATCAAAGTCTTATCAGGAGAGGAGCAGCTTAAGAGCCTGGTAAAGGAGTTTTATTGTCAATATCCAGCTCTTTATTCCCCTCTTCCCTTTCATGCTGGATGGAAGACTGGTTGTGGCTGAAATGAGGTGTGCTTTCTTTTCCTTTTGTCCATTTAAGCTGCAAAGATTTCCCTGCTAACCTTTTCTGGTGGTAATTCAGCTGCCTGGGAGGCTGTTGTTCTTGGGTGGTCATCAGAGGGTTGTGGCTCTGCTGTAGGGTTCATGGGGAGGAGTGGGGGTGAGACTGCACATTGCACACAAAAGGACAGATCTGAGGACGCAACAGCTTTTACTGGGCAGCTGTAGCCTGGGACTTGTCCTCTTGGCTGTGACTTGGTGAGCAAACCCCTGCCTTGCCTTCCCCAGAGCAATCATGCTGAGCTCAGCCACATCTCTGGAGCATCCCACTGCTTTGAGTCCTGCACTTCATCCTCACGGTCATGCGCTGTGGGGGCTTGTTGGATGGGTGACTGGAGTTGCTGCAGGCAGTTTGGGAGAAACAAAAGAGGGGGGTCTCCCCTGGGAAGCCAGCAGCTCGATGGCTCCGCTTACTTCTTGTCAGCCTGCTCCATCTCTGCAGACAGCAGACCATGCCAGGCATGTGGAGACCCAGCGGCAGACGGTGCAGCAGGCTCAGGGCCACACCCTGCTCCCTTAAAGGAGTCTGGGACAGGTCACCTGGCGATCAGGGCCGGCACAAGGCTGTCTGTCCTGGCACAAATGTGCTCGAGCCTGGAACTGTGGCTATGCTGGCATGGAGCTACAAGAAGCTCCCATCCTCTTTGGCGCTATGTGCTGTCCCTCCTCACTTTGCAGCAGGTGCCAACTTGCAGCGCTGGGAGCAGGCAGGGGGTGTCGGAAATGCAGACAGATTGCATTAGTTGGATGATGCGTCAAATCCTAAACTGATAAGAGACAGAACAAGTGACGTGTTGCCAAAAGGCCAGGAAGGCTCTTTTTTAAGCAGGCTAAATAGTCTGGACAGGAACAAGCAACGAGCAGCACAGAAACAATGGCACATTCTTGACTTTGTTTTTCTGGTCGCAGCCATGCACATTGCCATCTGTCTGTGCTGTGCTCCACCACCATCCCGATGGTGCCGGGATTGCTCCCTGATAGCAGGCACGCAGCCCTGCCGAGTGGCCTGGAGCCATGGCTGGCATTGCTCAGGGATGTCAAGGGCAGGTTTGGCATGACCTTGCCCTGGGTGGGTCCTCCTGGCTTCTGGCTGGCAGTGCTTCAAGGAGTCCCCAGGGCTGGCAGCTGAGACTCGGTCATAGTGCCAGCAGCCATGGCTGAGCCTGCCTTAATCCCAGTTTTCAGACTGGCTGAACTTGTTTCTACTTATCTCCAGTATTGTGCAGCTGTGTTACACGGCATGAAAAATCCAGCCCTTGAGTTTGCTCTTAAACCTTTGGAGAATGGGCAGAGAGATGACACTCCAGCCGTGCCAGGGCTGCCGTCTCCTCTGAACCTTGCAGTGGTGGCACTCCTCAGGTAATGGCCGGAGTCACACCACCAGTAGTTTATCCTGCACAGGTCTCCCATCTAATTAAGTGAGGTGCTGGGGAGGATGACATGATTTACCATTGCAGGATATCTCCATGGATGTGTCCTGCCTGAGCTGCTGGTGCTGTGGCAAGGATGGGCCCTGAGCAGCACCACTCCGCAGGGGACAGCCGGGCTGTGGATGTCCTGGCAAGCTGCTCAAGCTGCTGGGACCCACAGTGCGGGCAGTGAGGCAGGAAGCAGGTGGACTGGGGCTGCCTCCAGGTCGCAGAGGACTTGGGAAGAGTGGGGAGAACCGCCGCGATGGGGTGCATTACAGCGTGCCCCTCTGCTCTGCAGCGCAGCCATGTGATGCCAGAGGAGTGTGGTGGCGATGATATGGAATGTGGGCAGCTGCCTTCGGACACACTCCGACAGGTGACGGTCCAGCGCCATCCCCGCTACGGATTCGGCTTCGTGGCTGGCAGTGAGAGGCCGGTAGTGGTGCGCTCGGTGGCAGCAGGTAGGGTGTGCGGTGAGGGGTCCCTGGATACAGCCACAGGGTGCCAGGAGGCACAGTAACACCTTGCCCTGGTGGGAGCCATCCCTGGGCTCCTGTCCTCTCTTGTCCCCTCCAGTGGGCCTGCAGGATGCCCTCCACAGCCACATCCACGGGCAAACGCTTTGGGGGTGCTTGGGACCCTCCTGCTTCTCCCTGACCCCACAGCCCCCGGGTGCCTGGGCAGGCCCTGACCCTCTTTCCCGGCAGGCGGCCCTTCTGAAGATAAACTCCTGCCAGGAGACCAGATCTTGGCCATCAATGATGAGGATGTGAGTGAAGCCCCCAGAGAGAGATTCATTGAGCTCATCAGGTAAGGACAACACTTGTCCCTCATCACCTCCAGGGAGGGGGCTCATGCCAGGCTGCTGTGCCCTGACTGGAGCGTTGGGGTGTCAATGCCCAACCCCAGGCTCCACACTCACCAGTGGTCACTGCTGGCATGGGAAAGTCTCAAACTGAGAAGGGGGAGTGCCTTGGAGCAAGTGCTATACCCGTTCCCGGCTAGCCAAGGGGTGGGCAGCACTGGGAGAGCACCCACAGCCATATTGCCAAGCACCCCAAGGAGCCCATGAAGGTCCCAGCCACCATCACGCTGAGGAGGGTGGGATGTTCTCTCTTGATAGACAAAAGCACGTGCTGAGGTCCACCGCGGTGAGGTCCTGTTCATTTCTGCTTTCTGTCACAGGAAGGCCAAGGACTTCATCATCCTCACGGTCCTGCACACCCACCAGGTGAGACCAGCAGGGCCATGGCCAGCCCCAGGGGAGCCAGGACAGGGGTTAAGAGCCCTTTGGGAGACCAAGGTGGGGTCCCTGGAGGCCCTGGGGAACCACGCAGGCAGCTCAACTGAGGTGTTGGACTGATTTCCTACCATACCTAGGCTCTTCCAAGCTGTTGGATCTGAGAGCTGCCACAGCCCTGCAGGGTCAGTGTGGCATGTGGCCATCTCCCTGTCCTCGTCACCACCTCCTCACAGGAGCGAGGGAGGGAAAATATCCCCAAGCTGCGGGCGTCATGCGTGTCTGATGAAGTGGCCTATCATGGCAGAGGTGGCAGGGAGCGACGTGCCATTGCCATTGCCATTCCCAGCGGGGTCGGCTGGGGACTCTGGGGAGATGGGAGGCTCTGGCCAAGGCATTGCAGCTGGCGGTGGTGCTGGCACTGGGCGGTGATGGTGCACTGGGGCTCAGTGCCTGTGGTCCTGGAGCATATTGAACCATCATGCCAGTGCTGGCAGGGCTTCGCTTCTGCTTTACTGAGCCCTTTGATGTCAGTGACGGAGATAAGTGTGAGAGCTCCCCTGTGCTCCACTCCTCTATAGGAAAGAGATGCCACTGCCCAGCACTGCTCTGAGCAGGGCATGTACTGGGCTCCAAGAATGCTTTTTTTCTTCTGGCCCTGGATGGTCACCAGCCAGGACAGGCTGTTCAGCTGACGCCAGCACCCTCAGACACACACAGCTCTGTGGCACGACTGCCTCTGTGCTGGAGCATGTGCAGGTAGAGGCTTCCTGGCGCCCGGCACTGCCACCAGAATGTCCCACAAGGCTGGGCTTCCTGGGGACCTGCCATCTCCCAGCCACCCAGCTCGTCCCCATGGCTGCAGACCCACATCCAAGGGTCTCATCTCTCCCATCTGAACCAGTGCTGGTGCCTCCAGGCGAGCCCTGGCTCGTGTACCGGAGCTCAGCTTGCACAGGGGGTGCTAGGCACATGTGCCCATGGGGGGTGCAGCCTCGCCCGTCACATTGAGGGTGCTGGTGTGACTTCAGGGGCTGGTGCTTGTTGTTCTGGCCCTGCCCGCAGCACTGTATAACCACAGAAAATAGGACTTGCTTTCCACCCTCCCATTCCATGGTTTGCTGCCTACTCCTGATCATCATGCTGGCTTCAGAGAGGCTTTCTCTGGGCCCCATGTCTGGCTCTCCCCACACCACAGCTCCGAGGGTGGGCAAGTGATTTACCCAGCGCTCTCTTTTCAGTCTCCCAAATCTGCTTTCATCAGTGCAGCCAAGAAGGCGAAGCTAAGGTCCAACCCAGCGAAGGTCCGATTTTCAGAGCAGGTGACAGTCGGCGAGACAGACCCAGTAAGTCCTGCGCTGCCTTCCCCTGTGATTCATTCCCTTGAGGTATCCCCAGGGCTGTGGGGTGCAAGGTGGATGGGGGCCACGTGGCTCCCCTCCCCTGATTTGGGCTCCGCAGGTGAAAGCAGCATTCTGGCCTGAGGAGCCCCACAGGGCAGTTGCCCATGGGCACACTCAAAGGATTGGGTCAGTGCTGGGGGGATGTGCCATGGTCCTTCCTGTCCCTCTGTCTAGATGGAGCCCTAGAAACTGTCCTTGGAAATCTGGTCCCACCTGAGTCCCAGTGGGCACCCAAGGGTGACATCCAGGCAGTGCAGTGCCTTCCCTAAGGAAAGTTTGTAGGATGCAGCCCGGTGCAAAAGGTTTTGCAGGAGTGCCTGTGCGTGGCGCTGGGTGACCAGGGCACTGCTGTGCGGCAAGGGAAGCTCTTATGCTCCAGTAGTGTTCCAGCCCAGTGCCGTTATCTCTTAATTGCAGAAAGGTATTATCAAGCAGCATACCAAAAAAGAACCAAAAGAAAAGCAGTTCTATAAAATTCTATTTTTAACCAAAAACAATTAAGTAATTATCTGATCAAAACACTTCTCAGTAAATCAAATCAGCCAACTTCCTGTACAGGGCATGTGCAAGGTTGAGGGGGACTGGGCTTTGGTTACAGCTCCGAGCCACCCTGGCCATCACCTCCCCTCTGGGACACCAGCGGGGAAGCGGGACTGGCTGCCAGGAATGGGCACGGCTCTGGGACATGCTGGATGGTATAAGATGCTCTGCTCCCGCTGCAGCTGGCAGGAGCTGGGGAGGTGAATTTGTCAGGCAGCTCTGAATTGCTCCAGCTCTATGCTCAATGGCTCAGCAGAGATGCTGGATTTTCAAGGGAAATATGCCTCCTTAGCACATAAGCCCAGAGAAGCAGAGGATGCCATAACTGCTCCATCGCTGACACTCCTTCTCTCTCCCCACTCTCCCTCTGTCTCTCCGTGTCCCTCATCCTCCTCGCCTGCCCCATTGCCGGCCCCACGTGCCAGGACATGTTGAAGAAAGAAGCTCTCCTCCTCATTCCCAATGTGCTGAAGGTTTTCCTGGAGAACGGGCAGATCAAATCCTTCACGTTCGATGGCCGAACCACTGTGAAGGTGGGCCCCTCCGCTCTCCCAGTGGCACTGTGACACTTCCGCCTGCCCAGTCCATTTTTCCTTGTCTCCTGCTTCCTCGCACAAACACCGCAGTGGCGCTTGGCTGGCTGCAAACTGCCACTGCATGATAGATAGCCCCTCTGCTTCCCTGGGCGACATGCTTTGCAGCTGGCAGGGATGGGGTTTTGCTGTCTTTCTCCCACTCCTAACTTTCTTCCTTGCTGTAAGCCTGCCCTCCAGCCAGGATGGGTACTCCTATGAGTCTCCCTGCCAAGGGCCAGCCCCTGCAGCCCCCCTGCGAAACACTGCTGTGTTACCCAAGGTGCTGGGGGTCTGGCTGCTAGTCATCTCCTGCTGCAAGGTGACTCCACCCGGCATTAGCTGGGTACCATCCCACAGCCCCTCTCAGCACTGCAAGGCCTTATCCTGTGGCACGGCCCCAGATGCCAGGGAGAGGGGGCTCTCAGTGGGGTACCAGATCCCACCCTGGGAGTGAGCCAGAGCCTCACACCCAAGCCTGACTGTGGCATTTGCAGGACGTGATGGTGACGTTGCAGGACCGCCTGTCCCTGAGGCACATTGAGCACTTTGCCCTAGTCCTGGAGTATTCCAGCCCGGAGCAGAGCCACCAGTTCCTGCTGCTCCAGGACAAGCAGCCGCTGGCCCACGTAAGCCACTGGGTGCAGGAGGGCATTGGGACAGCCATGGCTGGTGGCTGGGGCACAGGGAGGCTCTTCTCTCGTCAGTGTGAGGCTTGGCTGGGGTTGAGCTGTGGGGTGGCATAGCCTCTTCTGGCCTCTGGCATGTTCCTGCGGGCTCTGGGGTGCAAAGGGTGGGCAAAGAGGGAGGCAATCAGGGTTTCACCTATCCCACCCTGACAGCACCATGGAGATGCTCTGTGCTTCAGCCTGGGCAGCTGCAGACAGTATTAATGAAGATCCTTGGCCTGCCCGGGAGAGCCAGGAAGCTGGTGCTTCATGGGACCAGGATAACATGGGGATCATGGAGGAGGCATTAGCTTGGTGGCATAAACCCCTGCAGTACCAGGCAGATCTGTCACACTAAGGAAGGCTGGGCTGTTCCTGGGGTGAAAGGATCAGGTGGTGCATGGAGGAGAGAAATCAAATCCCCTTGACAGGGGAAAGGAAGGGGGAGTCTTCTGCCTTGCAAGCAACTGTACGCAGCTCCTGGGCTCACTGCTCCCCTCTGCTCCTGCCACAGGTTGTGCAGAGGACACACTACCATGGCATGAGATGCCTCTTCCGTGTGAGCTTCTTCCCCAAGGACCCAGTGGAGCTGCTGCGCAGGGATCCTGCAGCATTCGAGTACCTGTACATCCAGGTAGGGGACTTGCTCCTTGTACTGGGGACCTGGTGGTGCTCGTGGCCCGTCTGTCTGCTCAGGCTGGGCCCTGTGGAGACTTCCCTCAGGTGGTGGGTGCCCTGTCCCTGTGGCTGTCTGAGGACATCTCTCCTCCCTCCTGCAGAGCCGCAATGATGTGATCAGAGAGCGCTTCGGCACTGACCCTAAGCCAGAGATGCTGCTGGGGCTGGCTGCCCTCCACATCTACATCACTGTCTCAGCCACCTGGCCCAGCCAGAAGGTCTCCCTCAAGAACGTGGAGTGAGTGCTCCTCCCTCTCCCCACGCAGCCATGCAGACCTCCTCTGTGTCCCCTCCCCATGCTCCTGCTCACAGCCCCTGTGTAACTGGGGTGCTCCCAGCAACGTTTTGGGGTCCTGAGCACGAGATGTCCTGGGAGCCCCCCTGGAGCTGGCCAGTGGCTCATGGACACAGCAAGCAGTGACACAGAGCCCCAGGTCCCCACCACGAGGCTGTGTAAGACCCCTGCACGCTGACATTCAGCCACACATGGCAGCCTTGCCATAGCTGGCAGGGATATTTGCCGTGAGCCCAGAACCATTTCCATGGGAACCTGGGCTGATTTTCCACCTGGAAACCAAGGCAAGGAGAAGGCACGGTGGCTGCGGTCTCAGCCCGTCACCAAGCCGTGCAGCCCTGGCTCAGCCCTCCTGCAGCTCCTAGTGGTCTTAAATCCACATGGAGTCCATCTGTGCAGGCTGGCCTTGCCCAGTGTGCATGGGGAGGAAGGGGGGGACATGGCATCCTGGGAGGACCCCAAAAGGGGGGATTCACCCTGCATCCCTTAACCTCATCTGAAAGTGAGTGGGAGCTGGGCCCGGCGGCAGAGCCTGCCACTGTTGTGTTCTCCAGACGGTGCTGGTGGCTGTGACACCAGCCAAGGTTCCCATCCCCTTGGGGAGCCAGGCTGGGGGCAGCTACTGCTCTGGCTGTGACACCAAGGAAAAGCTGCTGTGGCTCTGGCTCCCTCTGATGGTAAGAGGATGCCCTCTGGCAGCACTCCTGGTTTCTGGCCCTCTCCAGCTGTCAGCGGGGTCTCTGGCCTGGTGGCTCAGGCAGGCTTCCCTCCCCGCAGGAAGGAGTGGGGACTAGAGCCCTTCCTGCCCCCCTCGCTCCTGCAGCTCGTCAAAGAGAAGAGCCTCCGGAAATCCCTCTCGCAGCAGCTCAAAGCCCACCAGAACCAGCCTGGCGGCACCAAGGTGAGCCCAACCCACGTGGCCACGGCTCAGGGCTGGTGGGATGGCAGCATGCCCTCCTGCCCAGACATCCTGTTATCCCCAACTGCCTGGGGATCCTGTTATTGCTGGTTAAGTCCCCTTGGATGGGAGATAAATCCCAGGGTGACAGCCAGGCAGCCACTCTCTCTCCTGAATCCACTTCCAAGAGCCGAAGCGAGAATCAGTGGGGTGAGATCAGCTGAGAGCTGATCTCAGCTGAGAGCCAGCTCTCAGCTTGGCCGAAATGACACTCATCAGTTAAGCCTGTGTTTTATCGTTACCTCTGCTTCTGGGCTTGGAAAGCTCTGGGGGAGGCTGCTGAGCCACTGCCTCAGTCCCTGCAGCCAGCAGAGCTCCTTAGTGGGGTTATATTTTCCCCAGGAGGGTTATACGTCTGCAGGGGAATTATACATCCCCCAAGGGGGTTATACAGCAAGTGTCTGGGATCCTTCCTGGCTGTGCCTCTGCTCTTGATTACCTCCCAGCATCTGCCCATGACAGCAGGGGAGCAGAGACCCCTTCTACCCCATGTCAAGCCCCCGGGCTCACTGCCTGTGCCCCAAGCTGCCTGCCAACAGACTGCACACCCCTGCTTGGGAGCTCCCAAGTTTGTGCCAGCCTCTGGCATTTCTTGCCCCTTGTGCTGGTGGTGATGACCCATGTGATGTGTTTTGCCAGGTCTCCACAGCCCAGGCAAAGCTGCAGTACCTGAGGATCCTGAATGAGCTGCCGACCTTTGCTGGGGTCCTCTTCAACACAGTGGGACTGGTACGGTAATTCAAGATGGGCTGGGAGGTGCTTGGCACTGGTCCTACCTGTGCGCTGGAGGGGAGAGCCAGGGGAGATGTGCTTCCCACATAAATCACTTCCCTCAGTCTCTTGCTCTGCCCTACTGGGGTCCAAGCCCATCCAGAAAAGCCGTCAGAGCCTCTGCTGACAGTAGGTCACACCTTCAGCTCCACAGCATCAGGGTGAGCTCTGTTCTTGGCAACCTTTTGGGCAATGAGACAACCTGTTCAATGAAGTTGGAGTAGTTTCAGACACATGCTTGTAGCTCTGTCCTGCCCTGGCAGCATCCTGCCATCTGTCTCGGGAAGGACACCCTTGGAAAAGGCCACCACGTTCCCTCATCTCCATCAGCAGTGGTCTAGCCTGACCATTGCTTGGCAGCTCTCAGCACCAGCACAGCCCACTCCTTACCTCTCTCAGAGGTATCTCCACCCTTCAACCAAGCCACCACACTTTCTCCATGGCAGGAGGAAAGCTACCAAGCCAAACAGGAGAACGGTGGATCTGCTAAGGCTCCCCACTGCCTGGCTCACCTCTTCATCCTTCTCGCTCCACCTCCCATCCAGGGATCTTCATGTAAGTGTCACCTCTCTGCCATCCTTCACTTTACCCACACCCAAGGTCTCAGCACTTCCCTGGCTTCCCTTGCTTCGCCTCCTGGGTTCCATCTCTTGCAGCCTTTGATCTGTTGTGCTTCCACCACGCCTCAGAGCTCCTCACCTCACAGCTCAGGGGGCTGCCTGTAGGAAATCAGCTGAAGGCAGAACCAGGTGGTGGCTGGTCAGGGCCGTAGCTGAGCAGAGCCTGCCTCTGACACTGCCTGGGTGTGCAGCATTGGCTAACTCACCTCTGCTGTGGGTGGCCTACCTTTTTTTTCATCTCTGATGCCAAAGCAATGACTCTGAGCCAGCCTAGGATTTTAATCACATGTAAGAGGTAAAAAGTATTCCCTTATTCTCTTCTGCACTGGTCTACCTAGCTCCTCTTTACCTCCAGGTCTGGCTTGAAGCATCCTTCCTGAGCAGACCAGAGCAAGAAAAATCTCTATTTTCAGTCAGGGCTTTAGTCTTTCTTTTCTAAAATGCATTCATTCCCTTCTCTGCTTCCTTCTCTCAGAGGCAATGTCAGATCAACCATATTCATAGCATGCTCTTACTTTTCTGTAGTGACACCAACAGGCCTGAGTATTTCATGTGGGCAGTCAGTGCAGAGCATTATTTTTGAATAGCCTTGGCATCCTTGGCTCAGTGTCCAAGTGGAGACCGGTGATGAGTGGTGTTCCACAGGGGTCGATACTGGGACCAGTCTTATTTAACGTCTTTGTTGGAGACATGGACAGTGGGATGGAGTGCACCCTCAGCAAGTTTGCCAATGACACCAAGCTGTGTGGTGTGGTGGACACGCTGGAGGGAAGGGATGTCATCCAGAGGGACCTTGACAGGCTGGAGAGGTGGGCCCGTGAGAACCTCATGAAGTTCAGCAAGGCCAAGTGCAAGGTCCTGCACCTGAGTAGGAGCAATCCCAAGCACAAATACAAGCTGGGAGGAGAAGGAATTGAGAATCCCCGAGGAGGACTTGGAGGTGTTACTTGATGAGAAGCTGAACATGACCCAGCAATGTGCGCTTGCAGCCCAGAAAGCCAACTGTGTCCTGGGCTGCATCAAGAGAAGCGTGACCAGCAGGTCAAGGGAGGTGATTCTCCCCCTCTACTCTGCTCTCCTGAGACCCCACCTGGAGTACTGTGTCCAGCTCTGGGGGCCCCAACATAAAAAATACACGGACCTGTTGGAGTGAGTCCAGAAGAGAGCCACAAAGATGGTCAGAGGGTTGGAGCACCTCCCATATGAGGACAGGCTGAGAGAGTTGGGGTTGTTCAGCCTGGAGAAGAGAAGGCTCTGGGGAGACCTTATAAGGTCCAGTACTTAATGAGGCTCCAGGAGAGATGGGGAGGGACTCTTTACCAGGTAGTGTAGTGATGGGACAAGGGATAATGGTCTTAAGCTGAAAGAGGGCAGATTTAGATGAGATATTAGGAAGAAATGTTTTCCTGTGAGGGTGGTGAGGCACTGGCACAGGTTGCCCAGAGAAGCTGTGGATGCCCCATCCCTGGAGGTGTTCAAGGCCTGGTTGGATGAGGCTTTTGCAACCTGATCTAATGGAAGGTATCCCTGCCTGTGACAGGGGGGTTGGAACTAGGTGATCTTTAAGAGCCCTTCCAACCCAAACCATTCTATGATTCTGTCCTGCACACCATTCCCAGCTCTGCAGAGAGGCTCAGGGAGAGCAGCTTCACCTGCTGCTCTGCAAGATCCATCTAGGATCTGGCCAACCTGCCAGCATCAAGGCTTGGCTCCACAGAGAGAGCCAGGCACAGCCTGTGCAGCCCCAGGGTGTGTTTATTCATCCCTGTCCATGTGTCTCTCTTTCTCCATGTGCTTATGCTGCCAGGATGAAAAGCAGCCAGCCACCACGCTTCTGGTGGGACCCCGGCACGGCATCAGCCACGTCATCGACCTGAAGACCAACCTCACGACGGTGCTGTCAGAGTTCAGCAAGGTCAGCAAGATCCAGCTGTTCAGGGAGAACCAGGGGGTGGCCCGGGTGGAGACAAGCATTCTGGATGCCAAGGTAGGCACGGGTGCCACAGGGGCAGGTACTGGGGAGAGGGGCTGGTGCTGTGGTTTGGGGTTCGGTCCTCACCTTCAAGGGATTTCAGGACACAAGGGCATGTTGGAGCATCTGCTTGGAGATTTCTAGGGCCTCAAAAGCCCCTTTCTCTTTGCAGTCACAGGGCACGTGGTCTGCAGCATCTCCCCTCTCTGTCTGGCTCCTTGTGCCATAGAGGCAGGGACTGACACCGAGGGCATGCAGTGCAGGCGTGGTGGCATTCTGGCCAGGACCCAAACACCTGCCCAACAGTTTGAGCAGGGTCCTTGAGGCAGACACAGGGCCACACAGGCCAGGCAGGTAGCAGGGCCCTTTGGAAGCAGGAGAGCGCCTCGCCTCTGCTCAGGACTAGAGAGGAGCAGTCCATGGCCACACCTGGGCTAGATGCAAGTACTGGAGGGGCTAGTGGGGTTTCATCATTGAATGAACTGGAAATGATGGGATGGGGGGTATCAGGCTCAGAGTGTGAGAAGAGATTGCTGGGCATCCATGGGCATGGGTGTCCCTGGCTCCAGTAAGCCACTCCCCAGGTATCTTTCCAGCTGCTTCTGTTGTCCTCCCCTTCAGCCCATGGAGCAGTCTTTCCACTCCTTGGCGTACATGCCCTCTTAGGCGCTGTGTGTTATCATCCTGCCATCCCCTCCTAGTTGTTGCGTGGTGCAGTGCTGGTTCTGGAAGTCCCATGGTCAGACCCCACCACCCCTCCTCACCCCTCACAGTCTCCCATCTCTCCTGGGTCCCAAACCCTTCAGAAGTATGACCAGCAATACAGTAAGAGCTTTACTGACTTGTTTGATTTCTGGTCCAGCAGCCACAAGATCCTAAGGAGAACTTCCATTGGCCTTCGCTGAGGTTTTTGATAAGCTAGGACTCGTTTCCATCAGACTTGCAAGCAGGTAGCTGTATACCTGCTCCAGGGCATCCTCAGTTTCACTGCCTCCCTGTGCCCAGCTCTTCCCTGCCCTGTGGGGAAGGACAGAGCTGAGAGGCAGTGATCTGACAGATAAATGCCAAACTTCATCCTCTTCTCCCACCTTGTCTGTCTCTACCTTTCAAAACCCTCAGACCTCCAGTCCTGCAGCCTGGGCAGGTGGAAGCCCTCCCTGCCCAGCCCCTCTGGCTGCCTAGGCTGTGCAGGAGCCCACTGGGTGTCCTCCTTACTGCTTATGGAGCGGGTATAACCTAAGGATATCATCTGCACCATGAGGAACCCTTCTGGTTCCTCCTGGTGCCCACACCCTGCAGATAGGTGTGTATAAATCACAATATTAATACATTAATAATAGTCTGGTCACGATCCTGTGATTGACTGCTCATGGCTCACTGCAAGCACTCACAGCACGGCATGTTCCTGCTGTCAGGGCTCTGTGGCCATCTTACCGGCTGTGAGTACACTGCAGGGAAATGTGTGGCATTGGCTCTGCTCCATGCAGCGCTGCTCAGCCACGGAAGCGCATCAAGCTCACGGTGGGGTGCATGGGCCCCTCTAGTGCCACCATCCATTCCCTGGCATGGGAGAGGGCAGTCATCCCCCCCACAGTCCGGTGTACAGCTGAGAGTGGCCACAGGAGCAGCAGATGTGCTGGAGGCTGAGATGATGCTGACGTCTGTCTGCTATAAATTAGGTGGCAGATCCCATGTGGCTTCTGCACAGATCCTGCAGTGCCACTCCACTCAGTCATGCTCTGCAGCAGTAATTAACTCTGTAACATCACCAGCCCTTTCATGCTCCAGGAGCAGATTTTCTCCCATATCCCATCTATCAAGCCTCCCAGATCCTGGAGAAAAGGCAGCTCACATAAAATTTCCCACAAGCCTGTATGCTCACCGTGCAAGCTTTATGTCCCTGAGAAATTCCAGGCAGCTGCCACTGAAAGCCCCTCTGCCTGCCTGGAGCGGAGAAAGCATCCCGTTCGTGAATCTCATCGGGCGCGACAGCACCCCACCACCACAGAGGCTGCTGTTATCTGTCTTCATTTAACCGTTGTCCAAAGGGCTGGGTTTTAGAGCCAGAATGTCTGCTCCAAAATGAAGCATATACTAAACCTATGCAGGACAGAGATGGACAAGGCAGGCTAAGAAAAGCAGGCAAAAATATCATTACCTCACAGTGCTAATCTGCTTTCTGCAATTATTCTGTTGCACCGAATGAGTCGCTGGCTAAAGCCCTGGGTTGCAAATAAATCTGTTTCTACCATGAGTCATAAACCATTAGAGGATTGTGCTCAAAGTAGTGACTTGACTGCTCTAGGGACCTGCACTCAAATCAATATCACCTCTGGAAGGCTGCTCGAGCCCTGGGGATTGCAGAGCAGGTGGGGGTGTCCCCCTGGGGCTGTTGCACCATGATGCACGGAGCTGTTGCAGGATGCTGGTGGAGGGGCAGCTCCAGTGCATTCCCCAGGTAACGGCAGGGATGCAGGTGAGCCAGAACCAGTGGGGTGGTGGCAGCCTGTTGCAGCTGCTCACTGGGTTACTGTGGTAACGGCAGATGTTCAGTGACAAGGGATTTGTGCAGAAAGGCCATTTTTAATTTCTAAGTGCCAGGTGTATTGATGTTGTGTAGCTGATCCTAAGGGTTGAGAAAAGGGTCGGGTCACAGAGCAGCCATCAGCCGGGAGGTCTGCACACCCCGACAGAACGTCCTTATCCGCTGCTTGCCTGCAACCGCAGCCCAGACATACTTGCCAGGAAGGAGCTGGGGAAGATTTTCAGGTAACAAGCAGGCTTGAGAAGGTGGTAAACCACTTGTATTTGGTTCAGGAGGAAAATAAATTGTGTTTCTTATAGATTCACTGGATAGTTAATTGGTTTATTTTGGAACTTTTCCATGCTGGGCTTCAGTTTCTGTTTGAGATATAGCCCATGTGGGATACAAACCCAGGGCTAGTGCCTCTGCTTTGCTTTCTTTAACTGTTTGCCACTGCAAGGGTGGCATGGGCAGGGGCAAATTCTGACAGGACCCCATAGAGGAGCTGTGCAACCTCACGACAGAGAAACAAAAACCTCTAGGCGTCTGCTACTTGGTCCAAGTGCTGGGAGGAGAGGTTTCGCCTTGACAGCCATGGAAGGAGCAGGGCAAGTTTGCTTTTAAATGATGAGAAAGTTCACAGCACGCGGCTGGGGGCAGGATGGTGCTTCCCCAGCTGCACTGCGGTGGTGTGGGCATTTTGCAGGATCATGTGGTCATTCCCACCTCACAGAGTCCCCTCTCTGCTGGGGCTGTCACTTTTCCACTCTTCTCCTGCACTCCAGACTTGCCAGTGTTTGAGCATTTATTCTGGAACTCATAGATTCGCTGGGGACAGCATGGTGGCACATGGTGTCTCCTCTGATCTTTATGCATTAAATGCAGCTTGTCTTGGTGGTCTGGGGGCCCCCACAGGCCTGCGTCACCTGGGGGCTTCCCCCTCCAGCTGCCTGGCAGTGCTGAGACCAGCATTTCAGAGTGGCCAATGCTTCTGAGACAGCTCAGACAGATTTGGGCTTCCAGGCATGCATCTTTCCTCCTCCCCAGCAAAGTCCTCTGGTGCCTCCCAGAATCCCAGGAAGGTCAGTGTCAGCATCCCCTGCCCGGCATCCAGATGAGCCCAGCAGCGCTGATGGGGCAGAGGGGCTGCTGCTCGCCACGCTCACCCAAGCTCTCCAGTGCAGGAGGTGTGGGGAGAGCTGCTCAGCTCCGTGGGCACACCAGAGCCAGCTCCCAACGTCCAGCCAGGTCGCTCCACCAGGTCGCACCCCTGGCTGTGCAGCTCTGCAGCAACTGCAGAAGCAAAGATTTTGTTCTTACTGAAATGCCTTTACAGATGAAGCATTTGTTGTCTCTGATTTACACAGCTACACGCTGCTGGGCTTTTTATTATTGACAGTCTTGATATTGGCAAAAAACTGCCAAAGCCTTCTGAACGGCAGTGAAAGTTCCACTTTCTTGGAGGGCAGCTGTGTTGCCTGCGCCTGGACGAGTGTCTGCAATTTACTGGAGAAGCTGTCCCAGGCTGCGCCTCGTCCCTGCCCTGGGCTGCAGGGCCGGAGCCCACAGCAGCTGGCTGCTCGCCAAGCACAGTTCAGTCAAAGGCATCGGGGTAATTGACTTCACGTCTCTCAGCAGGGCCTGCAGCCAGCCAGCACTTTAGCTGAGATCAAGACTCAACAGAGGAAAACAAAGGAAAAATTAATTCAAAAGGTCTGCAGCTGCTGCTGTGCCTGGAATCTGGCTGTTGATATCGGTGTCCCATGGGCCCCGACATGCTGCCAGCCTGCCATGGAAATAAAAAGCCACCATGCACGGCTGGCGTGCAGCCTCCTCTCCCCCTGGAAGGAGCCAAGTCCTGCCTGCCAGCCACCCATCCCTCTCACTGGCGATAGGATGGTGACCCCTCTGCCTCTGAGCCCTCCCTGCTGGAGCCAGCGGCAAGGGCGGGTGTCAGCAGGGCCACAGCCAGCCCCGAGCCCAGTGTTGCCTCCCCCAGCCAAGCGTGGCATGGACACGGTGTGGGTGCCGAGGCCAGGGCCGTACATGCATTTGCCAAATTGTAGTCTGAAAACGGTGGAGAGCCCCATCAGACTGACGAGGGCAAGTGAGGCCAGCATTACTCTCACTCATGCAAACAATGACTGAAGCCCATCAGATTTCACCTAGACAAAGCGTGAGGCTTTGGAGTGATGATGGACCTAAAGGCTCTGTTTCCCTAAGCTGAATTCATCTCTATTTGCATTAAGCCATTCTGAAGCACTGTCATCTCAGGGGACAGAGGGAGGGATTGAGATTTCCTTTGGTTCAGTACCCGGGTGGGAGGCGTGGGTGCAGTTCCCTCCCTTGCAGAGCCTTTCTAGTGGGATGTAAAGCAAAGCACATACCAGCATGCGGTGCCAGCCCCAGCACCACCCATAGCACTGCCCACGGCACCCCAGATGGGAGCCAGCCAGAAACATGTGGAGAGGATGAGTTTTCAAGCCTGCAAAGCCAAATTTGATTTGTTTATTTAAAAAAAAAAGGAAAAACAAACAAACAAGCTGACTTCAGGCGTCTAGTGCTATGGGTGTGAGCTGAGCCCAATGGTGCTGCAGCCTTGGGAATCCGGAGAATTTGCTTCAACAAATAGGAAATGTGGAGGATGTCAAAAGTGCTGGCAGGCTCTGGTTATTAGAAACCCCACAGGGAAGAGCACGGGCCCTTTGAGTAGCCAGGAGGGAGATAGAAGCCAGCCAGGATGGCAGCTGCAGCATGATGGGAAGCTGTAGGCTGGATCTGCACCTTCCCCAGGACACAGCAGCATGCAAAGGGACACAGCACCACCATCGAAGTGGGCAAAAGGAGACACCTACAAGTTTTGCAGTCCGTAGAGCTACCTCTCCATCTGCTGTGATATTTTGTGGGACCATGCAGGGAACAAGGAGGGCATTCACCCAGCAGAAGTGGTGGCTGCTTAGTCCCTATGGAAGGAGATGTTGCTGCAGAAAGCTAAAGGTCTGCAAATATTAGAAAAAAATTCTTCACTGACAGAGTGATCAGGCATTGGAACAGGCTGCCCAGGGCAGTGGTGGAGTCACCATCCCTGGAGGGGTTCAATAAATGTGTAGATGTGGTGCTTAGGGACATGGTTTAGTGGGTTAAGTAGTGTTGGGTTGATGGTTGGACTTGATGATCCTTGAGGTCTTTTCCAACCTTAATGATTCTATGATTCTGTGCTAACAAAGGCAGGAGGTTTATTGATCAACAAATGGGAAATAATGGTCCTAATCATCTGCAGCCTGGTATTGATAGAGCTGAGTTAATAATGCTTAAAGGGAGGGAAGGAAAGGTCAATGTACAAGTGAAAAATTGATTGTTGTCTTGTTAGTCCCAGATGCCTGTATTATTAAATACAAACTTGGCAGCACACATCAAATAAACAAGAGAACATAAATTATGTAAATTCATCTCCCACCACATTACTGCACCACGTTAAAGGAAGCAGGGTAAGACCCGATAGTACATGCTAAAGGGGGAAAGTTAAAAGGAAATGCACATAAGCGTAAGGGTTATAGCATGCATAGATCAGGTCATAAACTAAATTAAATATGAGAATTGTTAAGATCCTCTAGCATAACCCTGGCCATAAAATATCCTCCAGATGTTCTTCTATGAAACTTTCACCTTTGTCTGAACAAGACAATATCTTCCAGAAGGACACTGAGGTTTGATTTAAAGGCAAAGCATAATAGAAAAAGCACTATATCCTTAATAAGATCTCTTATATCCAGTATAAATTTATTTTGATTTATTTTCCAGAGAGACTGGTTGCCAAGCAGGAAACTTCAAGTGAAAAAATGTCCGTTTCTCATTAGGACTAGAAAATCTAGAAAACCAATATGAATTAAAGATCAAAACATCAATCATTTCAGGCTGGTATTATGGATTTAGATGTAGAAAGAGCATTCTCTTTAAAATTTGCTTCTTCTCTTGTTGCCATATTACAGGTCAGAGATGAACCTTTTCTTGTGCATCCCGCTGGGAACCTGATGTTTGGCATTTTTAAAGCAGTAGGATTATCCCAGTAAGTTTGCTTCTGTGTAAAACCAGCTTTCATCCTAAAGGTGCTTCTGCCCTGACAAAAATCAGACAGGCATTTCTCCTCTGGCATCCCAGGGAAGCAGAGCCCTTGGGGCCAATGAGGTATGAGCCCCTGCAACTGTTGCAGCAAGAATGTGCCAGAGAGGAAAGGAAGAGAATGGGCTGGTTGGCACGAGACACGCCATGGGTATGTGGCAGGAGGATAACTGGAGGGTTATCCTAGTTAATAACTTGTGCCTCTTCAGTGATTCTGTCTCCTGATTAACAGCTGGGAAAGAGGTACTGCATTTTGTGACCACTTGCAACAACATCAGTGCCAATGGGGCAGGGAGCAGGTCTTAGAGGAACGATACCAAATTTTGCTCCTACTGCATCCTTTCCTGCCTTCTGGCTGTTCACAGAAGTCTCTCTGCTCTACTGCATCATTGGATTTAGAAAATTTACGAAGATTCACACTCTGTCAGGCTGCTACCTTTGGTCAGGTCTGGTTCAGATTGAGCAGTAAGCCAAAAAAATTGCAGGGGGGAGGCAGGGATGGATGTTGCCTGAGCTGCAGCCCCCTGGGAACCAGGCCAAACTGACCACAGGACAAGCCCTCACTGCTCCTTATGGGATGTTTCCAAAGGAAGAGAGGTCAATTCCATTTGCCACAAGAAATGGGTATCACAAGAAAGCCCAAAACACAGACTGTTGTCACTAAGAGCAGCTCCCTGGAAAGCTGCCCTGAATTTACCATCTAAAGCCCCTAGCCACATTAGTTGGAAGCTTTTCATGCAACTGTTCAGAAAGTCAGTGTTTGCTCTGATTGCCCGTGCCTGGCTGTCTCCACAAGATCTCATTTGCCTTGCCTGTGTGGAACAGGGTGACCAAGATTGCTTATGTCTAAAAATAACATCTCCGTTAGCTGCCATCCCTGACACCTCCTCTTTGTAGCCTGATTTCCCAAGGAAACAAGGCTGCTGTGATCATGTTCCCTCTGTCTCTTGAACCCACAAATCACTTTCAGATCTGTTGGGCACTTTCAAGGAGATGTGGCAGCAGGGCAGAAGTCTCAAAGGCAGCTGAGCTGCTGCAATCTCAGCAAAATTACCTAGGTGGGTGGGATAGAGAGATTCAGTTTTGTAACCCCATGTGGGAAAGTGTTACAGCCAGACCCCTGTTAGTGAGCAGCCAAGAAGCCACCGAGGCCAGGGGAGATGCACAGCCTGACTGCAGCAGCTTTGCTCACATTCGACATCTTTTTAAACAGCCAATAACCCATCAACAGGACACAGAGCCACTGCAGCATGGGCTCTTGGGCCATGGGGAGCTCGCTGGAGCACTGCTGGCAGTGTGGGTGGACAGCTTCAAGCAGCCCCTAAAGTGATTTAATCCCTAATAACAACATTTGAACGCTTGACAATCAGAGAACTCTCATGCTGCTTGCTTGCCAGGATGTGAGAGTAATCATTTCTAGTACTCCTCACTAAGCTGTAATGCAAATCAATATTAAGATTCCTCTTTTTCAGAGCAGAGTGCTACAGTTAACCCCAGCATGCCACACACTGATTGCTGGAAGCCAGTCTGGAGGCTGGGCTTGCTCAGACCTGACAGGGAGCTCACAGCATCTTGGTGTATTGCATGTGTTCTACTCCATGGGCAAGAAACCCCAGTTGGGGTGGTTGTGTTTCAGTCCTGTCTTGCTTCAGGAGGACTGATCCAGGGGCTGCTTCTTGCCAGCAAGAACCTACAGTTTCATCTCTGGATGGATGGGAGCATCCTGACGCAGTGGTATCTGAGCAAAGATGGAAATAGGGCTGGATCTCAGAGGTACTGGTACTCAGCTGGAGTACTGGGACTGCACTGTGGGCTGAACAGCGAGCACTGACAGGGAGGCAGTGAAGGTCCATGACTGTGCTCCTCAGCCTTGGTGTCCCCGAGAGCTAGATGTGAATCTCTGGTGTGTGACTAGCACGTGGTGGAAACTACCCCTTTAGTTTTCCTTTTGAAAGGGAATTCCCAACCCACTTTGGCCTCTTCATTTAAACTCCCAGTAGTAGATACTCATCAGCCATTGCCTCCCTTGGCGTTTGTTTCCTTTCTTGTTGCTAGCACTCAAACCCTTGCTTCTGCATAACAGAGGGGGGGAAATGCACAAATGTTTCTATGTTCAAGAGATGGCTTGAAAAACCCAAGAAGGCTTAGCCGTATTTAGAAGGCACTTGTTTTAAGGGTGCTTCATCTGGCAGAACTGGAACATGGTTTCCTTTCATCACTTATGTCAAGACTGGAGCTGGGCTAAGAGGTTTCACCCCACCTGCCCCCCGCCTCACCGCTGCATGCCTGCCTCGTTCGAGCTCTGTGGAGAATCTCTTCTTTCTCTCTGTCTTGATACTTTCTCTTTGATCTGTGTCATCTCAGGTTTATTTTTCATGATGCAGAAAGAGCCTCGTCAAGCAGGCAGAGGCAAGGTCTCTCAGCAGAGCACATTTGCTAGTTATTTCTCTTCCACACCGGGTTATTTCTTTCCTTTCTCTTCTTGCACAGCAGTCAAGGAGGAAACTTCTTTACCCTGGCCCTAGGAGGAACATGGCTTGGGATCACACATGTCTGTACCCAGGGCTGATGGCTTCACACACAAGTTTATTGCGTTGTATGGTCCAGAGCGTGACGTGTTGTAAGGCTGGGTCTTCCGTTGCCAGAGTTGGCTTGGTGGCTTAAAAAAGCAAGTGTTGAGCAGAGCACAGAACTGGCTAGTGGATACCAGGAACCTCCTGTGGTCGTAAAAGAAGAAAACCAAAACAGCTGTAATGCTTTTCACATTGTATAGGCTTAAGTGGTTTTTAAATGGGCTTGTTTTGCCCTGGATATGGTAAATGAGTTCTGAGTCCTGGAGGGCTGTCAGTGTGCAAGAGACCAAGCATGGCAGGACAGGCAGCCCACGACACATTAGTAGCTAAACATCCCCCAGTTGCCTCAGATAAGCCCTGTGCCTGGGTACAAAGGTCCTTTAGGTAGGGGTGCTTTGTGCAAGGGCTAGATGAGGGCTAGAGCTGTCATGCAGTAACTTCACTGAAGGTTTTTTTTCCATCTCATGAGTCCACCTTGAGCAGTGCTGGGGGCTCAAACCAAGCATGGACTGCTCAACTGAGCTGTGCTGGTGCAGGCTGCTCTACCCAGCTGCGTTCCAGCAGTGCACGGGACCTCACTGGACAAGTAAGAGTGGATCTCACCCCAACAGCTTCCCCAGGCTAGCTAACCTCCTTGGGAGAAGCCAGGAGTTGGGGAGTTGCAGTGTCTGCCGCTAGATTGTGCAGTGAGGTTATATGTAGCACACAGATCATGTCTGATTTTTTCTTCTCTTTAAAGCAAAGACCTTTTTAAGTGTGCGATAAATGCTCTCCTAAAAGAGGAGACACCATCTGCTCCTAAGCCCAAATTTTATTTTCCAGAGGGTTAGATTTAAATAAGATCCACAGGCTCAAAGTGATGGCTCGGGGAGCCTGTAATGGTTTTTTGCCCCTTCTGCATCTTGTTGGAAGCAGATGTCTTAGTTTATGGGAGGGGAGGGCAACATGGTGCTGCAATGAAACGGGCTGTGGCAGCTGGAGACTCCAGAAACTCCCTGAGCTCCCCACAGCCTGATGGTTAAACCAGTGCTTGCAGGTAGGCTTAGAACATTGACATGCCAACAAATGATCAGGAGCCAGTTGCATGGGGGCCTTGCCTGTGCCCTGCAGGGCTCCACCTCTTCCATCATCCTTAGGGGAGTCAGCAAGCAGGAGTTACAGCTGCAGAGAGACACTTTCTTGTGCACAGTGATTTGCTGGGTGATCTGGAGCTACAATGTGCACCTGGCTGTTTTTCCTATGTGGGTGCTAAAAGTGCGAGTCAACTCACCAGTTACACCAGTGCAGTGCCCCAGTACAACCCCTTTAGAGCACTGGTCCCACATCAGCTGAGCCATGTGGCCCTCATGCACTTTGCCTCTCTTGCCTTCCAGCCGCTGGTGTTGCTGATGGAGTGGCCTGAAGCCACCAACTTCGCCTGCCTGATTGCAGGCTACTGCCGTCTCCTGGTGGACTCCAAGAAGATGATATTTTCCAGGGCCCCCAGCCAGCCACCCCCACCTCAGATTATCAAGGCAGGTACGTTTCAGCCTCTGCTTTCTGTGCAAGCCCCTTCCCCAGCCTCCCCCCCCTCCTCCTCCTCCTTCTGCCCATGGCTCTGCAGCAATAGAAAGGAGAAAGGTTTCTCTAGCATCTCCCCTCTGCTCCCATTACCCCTGCAGAACCACCAGACCTCCTTTTAACTAGAAAGCAAAGAGCTGGGAGACAAGTCTTCATTTTGAATAAGCTCTGACTCGTGGTGTCAGCTTGGGCCCTAAACACTCACTCTAGTATTGTTCTGGCAGCTCCTAGAGCAGATCCAGAAGCTACTATTAGAAGAGACCTGTAATGCTGAATGCTGGGTCCTTGCAGAACAGCCTGAGCGCTGCTGCAGGAATGCAGCCCATGCTTCTTGGCTGGCATCCTGGCTCTGGAGACCAACATGAGTGTATGCACTCGGGCAGGGACTGCACTCCTGCTGCCTTTGCATGCTGCTGCCTTCATCAGTGGGGGTCTGGGCTGTATGGGGCAGCTCTGCAAGCACAGCTGCTCTGCTGATATCCTAAATCAGGAAGGAAACTTTGGTGTCCCAGCTTTTCAGGTGCCCAGCCTGATGCAGGGAGCAGAGAGCTGGTCTGGGCACAGCAGGAGACCAGAACAGCTAAAGACGGGTTCTGTCCCACCAGGCACTGATGCTCTGTTCCTTGAGGATGGATTGCAGGTGTGAGTCACCCTCAAAATGATCAATGATTCTCAAAAGTGATTTCAAACAAGAGCCCACCATGAACAACATGCTGTTGTTCCATGCAGGAGTTCACATTAAATTTTTGATTTGTATAGGGAAATATAAAATACAGGATCAGTGGCTGGAGATGGGCAAAATACCAATCCAGCTGACCCTGGAAGGTTGCCCTCAGACCTCCCAAGTGACACTGCAGCTCCAGAGAGCTGTGACAAGTCTCCAGTTTAGCTGGCAGTGTCAAAACTGCCTCCTCAAGATGAGACTAGCTGGGGGAGGTGGGAGGAGTGCTGAGAGCTAGCAGGGTCCTTGGGAAAGGACTTGGTGCCTCTGAGGTGTGAGAAAGGCACCCGGACATGGACTTAGCACATTTGGGAGGACACACTCACAAGAGGCATCAGGAAAGCATCTGCAGCAACCTCAGTGAATCCAGGGAACGGCCTGGCAGGCGATGTTGGTGTAAGTATATGTGCATGGTTTCCTTTTGTTTCTTCACCTGCACCTCTTATTGACAGCTGTCACTGTGCTCTCTACTCTGGGTGTCCTACAAACACACATGTAGTCACATTTTGCTATGAGTGGAGGATGTTTCCAACTTAACTGGCAATCATCAGAGTGGCCCTTCCCTAGGTCATGTCACCCTGAGATGGGCTACAGAGACACATGGGGCACATGGCTGTGGGGAGTCAGAAGAATGCGGTAGGAAGTGGAGAGTGTTCCAGAATATCCCCAATGGCTCAGAGGGAGGCTGGTGGCACCCACAGTTACCAGTCACTCAGGGGAAGGCAAGAGTCCAGCATGGATGAGTTGAGACCTGCTGGTCAAACTAAAGGGCAAGAAGGAAATGCACAGGCAGTGAAAGCAAGGACATGTAACCTGGGAGGAGTATAGAGTTGTGTAGGCATGGGGAAGGAAGGCCAAGGTGCGTCTGGAGCTGAACTTGGCAAGGGACGCAAATAATAAGGGCTTTAAAGGTATGTCATCCAGAAAAGGAAAGTCAAAGAAAGAGTACCCTACCTGATGAACGTGACTGGCAAACTGGTAATAACAGATGAGGAGAAGGCTGAGGTACTCCACAACTTTTTTGCCTCAGTCTTCACTGGCAGCCTCTCTTCCCACACCTTTCAAGTGTATGGACCACAAGACAGGGACTGGGGGAACAAAGTCCTTCCCATGTAAGAGATCAGGTTTGTGACCACCTGAGGAACCTGAATATACATGAGACTATGGGACCTGATGAGATACATCCCAGAGCCCTGAGGGAATTGGCTGATGTAGTTGCCAAGTCACTCTTCATAATATTTGAAAAGTTGTGGCAGTCAGGTGAAGTCCCTGGTGACTGGAAAAAGGGAAACATGGCACCCATATTTTAAAAGGGTAGAAAGGAGAATCCTGGGAACTACCAGCCTGTCAGCCTCACCTCTGTGTCTGGGAAGATCATGGAACAGATCCTCCTAGAAGCTATGCTAAGGCACGTGGAGGACAAGGAGGCGATTTGAGACAGCCAGCATGGCTTCACCAAGGGCAAGTCTTGCCTGACCAACCTAGTGGCCTATGCTGGAGCAACTACATCACTGGACAAGGGATGAGCTACGGATGTCATCTGTCTCGATTTCTGTAGGGCCTTTGACACTGTCTCCCACAACATCCTTCTCTCTGAATTGGAGAGATAGGGATTTGATAGATGGACTATCCAGTGGATAAAGAATTGGTTGGATGGTCACATCCAGAAAACAGTGGTCAACAGCTCAATGTCCAGATGGAGATCAGTGACAAATGGTGTCCCTCAGGGGTCCATACTGGGACCAACACTGTTTAATATCTTCACCAACAACATAGACAGTGGGACTGAGTGCACTCTCTGCAGATTTGCAGATGACACCAAGCTGAGTGGTGCAGTTGACCTGCCTGAGGGACAGGATGCCATCCAGAGGGACCTGGACAAGCTCAAGAAGTGGGGCCATGTGAACCTCATGAGGTTCAACAAGGTGAAGTGCAGAGTCCTGCACATGGGTCAGGGTAACCTCCTGGCATCAATACAGGCTGAGGGAGTATGAAGGAATTGAGAGCAGCCCTGTGGAGAGGGACTTGGTAGTACTGGTGGATGAAAAGCTGGACATGAGCTGGCAATGTGCGCTCACAGCCCAGAAAGCCAGCAGTATCCTGGGCTGCATAAAGAGGAGTGTGGCCAGCAGGTCAAGGGAGGCAGTTTTGCCCCTCTGCTCTACACTGCTGAGACCCCATCTGGAGTACTGCATCCAGCTCTGGAGTCCTCAGCACAGGAAAGACATGGACCTGTTGGAGCAGGTCCAAAGGAGGGTCATGAAAACGATCAGAGGGCTGGAACACCTCTCCTAGGAGGACAGGCTGAGAGAGTTAGGTTTTCAGCCTGGAGAAGAGAAGGCTCCAGGGAGACCTTATTGTGGCCTTTCAGTGCATAAAGGACGCTTATAAGAAAGATGGGGACAGATTTTTTTTAATAGGGCTTGTAGTGATAGGACAAGGGGTTTTAAACTAGAAGAAGGTATATTCAGACTAGACACAAGGAAGACAGGTTTTTACAATGAGGGAGGTGAAACTGGAGCGGGTTGCCCGGGGAAATGGTAGATGGCCTATCCCTGGAAACATCTGAGGTTGTGTTGGACTGGGCTCTGAGCAGTGTGATCATTGCAGAAGGGCTGGACTAGCTGATCTTTAAAGGTGCCTTGCAACCCTAGCCATTCTATGATCTGCATGTGCAGGACATTTCTTCCTGTACTCCCATTACTGCCAGATAGGCCCACCGGGTTGCAGGAGATGGTTTTTCAAAAGACGAAGGAGGTGGCATGGCTATGCCACAGAGAACACGCGTTTCCCACTGCAGTCCAGCACACTGAGGGCAGGAGGGCAGATAGCACGTGGATGCAGGTGAGCAGGAACTTCCCCATTCTGTTTTCCCTTTCTCCCAACTGCTGCTGCTAACATGCCTGTTGTGGTTTTGGTTTAGATTACAGCAACACATACAACCTCCACCGGCCTGCTGCAGCAGGGCACACGGGAAAGAAAGAGAGCGGGTTGGTGGGTGGCTCTGCCACCAGTGCCGGAGCAGCCACAGCTCCAGCTGCCAGGGCTTCGGACTCGGAGCTCATCAGCTTTTGCTACCTGCACATGCGAGAGCAGAGGAAGGAAAGAGAGAGCAGGATGGATATCAATGAAAACCTGATTTTTTTTGAGGAAACTCGTCCCAGGACCAAATCTGACCCCACTTCCAAAAGCTCTGGCCAAAGCTACAACGGGGCAGCTAACAAGTATGACCCGGATGGCCTCGACCAAGACAGACAGGCGAGCAGGGCCAGGGCGCACACCATAGATACTCACTTGCGGAGCGACACCTTGCACTTCTGCGAGTCCTGTCAAGCCAAAATCAAGAGCCGGCTGGCCTCGTGCAAGGGGGGCAAGCCCAGCAGCACCCGGGACAATATGGTGGACTTGATGTCACTTCCCCCTCCTGGTAGTGATGAGGAAGAAGATGAGACTACATCCCTGCTCCCTGCCATTGCCGCTCCTCCTCCTGGCTTCCGAGACAACAGCTCGGATGAGGACGACCCCAAGCGCCGGGCAGCTGCACAGAGCCAGGAGCAAGGCCGACACCTCTGTGGCATCCTCTATGATGAGATCCCTGTCACGCTGATAGACAATGTACAACCACGGACAGTCCGAGACCATGCCCAAGAGCTGGACGATGCCCTGGTGTCCACTCTGCAGGCGCTGGAAGCCCTGGCTGCTTCAGAGGATTGTCCGCATCCCCCACCACAGCAGACAGCAGGTATTTCAGTGGCTGTGACTTTTTTTTCCTTATAGCCTTTTTTCGCTATGGTACATCCTTGCCTTTAGTCTCCTTCTCCTATCCTATATGTGATTGTGGAGCAGCTTCTAGTAAAAACTAAGTTGTAACAGGCTCTATCAGGAAAAGCCAATCTGCTGCTCAGAAGATTTCTAAGAAGCTGAGGTGCGACTCCTCTCCCTGATAGTGGCTGAAGGAGTCTCCTGGTTATCCTGTATCTGCCATGGTCCACGTGCCACAATGCTGGGGTGATGCACTAACAAACCAGTACTGTGAGCATGAGTACTGTTCCTCCCTGCTGTGACCCCACTCAGCTGGTACCTTCAGCCCTTGGTCTTCACAGGTTCCCACCCAGGTTTTGCAGTGTATGAGCCCTTCACAGGGCAAACCTGCTGTCAGATGGGTGTCTCCAGGACCAGCCTGCTGGCAGCACAGTCCTTTGTCCCCCTCCCTGCCTTGGTTGCCCTACTGACTATGGCAAAGTAGCTGTCCCCCGATTTTCCTTCTTGCTCCAGGCAAGTCCCTGTAGCTCAGCTATCACTAACACTGGAAAGCTTTCCAGGACCTTTTCCTGGGCCAAGAGCTCTTGCTGAATTGAGCTAGTAAGCCAGCTCAGTGCTGACAAGTGATCTTGCTTAAAAGCATTAACTCTTAGTTCCGGGAAGTCACTGAAGTTTCTCTGATGGAATGCTGTGCCCTGCATTCCTGGGACCCTCTTGCCACATGGAGTTCCCCTCTCTGCCACATAGCAGTGTAGTGTAAGTGTTGTCAGGGGGTTTTCTTTGTGTCCCTCTTTAGGTCTTATTGTCCTGGCTGCCATCACTCCCGAGTCATCCCTGGATTCTGGCCATGAAACCAACTCTTCAGAGCTAACTGATGTCTCAGAGATGGTCTCTGCTATGAAGCAGCATCAGAATGCAGCCTACTTCCTTGCTCAACACATCAACAAAGAAAACCTCCTGGCCAGAAAGGACTTGCCTTTCCGAATCCAGAGCTGTGCTGCCCAGGCTGTTCTCACCTCACCCTACCCCCTCACCCACCAGGAGCCAAGCCCTTCATCGAAGCCAGCTTTCTCTCACCAAAACCCCAACCTTACCAGTTGCAAGAGCAAACAGGAGCAGCAGCACGCTGAGCAGAGCTACGCCTTGGCTGTCCAGCCAGTGCTGATCCCCCAACTTAATGAGCAGAACAGGGGGGCTCCAGTGCCAGGCTCAGAATGCAAAGGTGCAGGCCACACAAAAGCTGCCTTTGAGGTATCTCTGCATGCCACAGCAGCCTCGAGCAGGGAGCAGGCACAGGATATACAAGAGACGATGCCCAAAGAAGTCCAGCCAAGCTCCAAGCTCCTCCTGGATCAAAAAAGTGGTGTAACTCCAGCCATCATTTCAGCTGCTCTGCAGCAAGTGGCAAATGCAAAAGGCTTAGCTCCCCAAGTGGCAGCAGCCTCAAAAGAGGGCAAGAACATGAATGGTACATCAGCCAGCAGCAAGCCTTTGAAACTTAAAGGAGGTCCACAAACTACAGAGACATTATGCAACTGTCAGCAGCAGCAGCAACTCTCTCCGCAGCAGCACTGTGAAGTTTCTCCAAGTCCTAAAGTTGCTCATGGCAGTAAGGCTGAAGCTTTCCACCTCACCTCAGCAGGTGAGGAAATGATGCCTGGTAAGTCTTTTGCTTCTAAAAGCTACCAGCAAAAACTGAGTAGAGATATTGCAGGAAAAGCAAGTGGAGAGCCAGGTCTGAAGGCAGGTGGGGAAGCCACAAGCCTTGTCTTTCAAAAACACACAGCTCCTTCAAACCAAGGACAGAAAATGCAACAGGAAGGTTCAGCCAAAAGCTTAAAAGCTGAGAGTCTGCACTCTCCATCACCCAGTAACGCTTTCAGGAGCACCAGTGAAGAACCCAAAGGGCCAATTCAGCTGGTGTCCAGATCCGAGAGCCTACAGATCAGCACCATGCCATCCAAAAAAGTAGAAAAAGTCTTGGAGGTCACCCAACAAGATGCTGATTTCCCAGCTAAACCCAAAGCTCCAAAAGCTCCCTTCAGATTGAGGAACCTGTTCTCTGCAACATTTCCAACCCGGCTGAAGAAGGAAACAGATGAGCGGCAGGCCCAGCTGCAGAAGGTGAAGCAGTATGAGCTGGAATTCCTTGAAGAGCTGCTCAAGCCAAAGAGCAAAGGTGACCTCCCACCACAGGAGTATCTGCACCCTCCTGCCCCTGGGCGCTGCAGCTGCCAGCTAAGGAGCAGTCCTGTGCAAAAAGTCCCAGGGATGTCCAGGGAGCAAAGGCGCAGCTGCGACTGCAAGCGAATTTGCAGGGGGATGAGGCCACCCTCTAACCAGTTGGTAATGCCAGAACTGGAGAGGCGAGAGAGGGACAAAGTTACTGATGACCAGAAGCAGGCAGAAGCCATTAGGTTGATAAGCGTAAGCAGCCCTTCCAAAGGCAAGCGAATACGATCCACAAGTTTAGAGTCCAGAGACTACCGGTCAGATCCAGAGAACAACATGTCCTGTTTGACAACGTGCACTTCCCGGGGGGAGTGCATGGGTGCTCCACACTACAGGAAGCTCTTGCGTCGCTACAGTGTCAGTGAAATAGATAAGACTGATAGGACATCCCTGTCATCTGACATCTACCAGAACATCTATACAACCAAGCAGAAAGGTCCCCAGAAAGAGCCTGAGCCCAGCATCCTTTGTCCTGTTCTGAAGAGCAAAATCCAGGAAGCTTCTGGATTGGGTGACTCCTCCTATGTCCAGATAGCACAGGAAAAAAAGAACCAGAAGGCTTCAGCGGTGTTCTCTGTCCAGGAGGAGATGTATCCAAATCCTGCTGAGCTGCGGGATGAAGACATGGAGGATGAGAAGTGCTGCTCCATCCGGTACTGCTTCTACTACAGGAAATGCGACGTTGCAGATGATGGGAGCGAGAAGGATGAGCTGTCCTATTCCATCCCCATGCAGATACTCCCAGGAATGAAGCTGGACAATCAGATGGTTCCAGTCATGAGCAGGACTCTTCAGGTGCTAGATGCAACAGCCTGCAGCAGTCCCAATGACAGCCAGACCCAGGAAATAGATTTAAGGACCTCTAGTTTTGAGGGGAGCTTGGCAAAGATCAACACCCTTCGAGGCCATGCCTACAGCTTTCCCAATGGGTTTCTGCAAGTACAGCTGGACACCAATGAGCTCCTGACTATCCTAAGGCAGTGTGTGGTGAGCCCTGACATCCGGGACTGCAAACCTTACATCTCCCAGCTGGCTGAGTACAAGCAAGAGCTCACCCTCAAATTCAAGGAGTTTCGGGCATCCTGCCGCCGCGTGGCAGCTGTTGACAAGAGTCCTACCCACATGCTCTCCGCCATCACAAGCAGCTTCCAGGTGCTAAGCAGCCTCATCGAGACATTTGTGAGGCTGGTGTATGTTGTGCGCTCAGAGTCTCAGCGCCAAGAGCTGCTGACGAAGGTAGAGGAAGTGGTGAGAAACTACACCTTCCTCCTGAAGGCTGCAGAGGAGTCCACGGCCAGAACGCTGAGCCACCAGCAGACAGTGGAGCAGCTCACCCGCCAGTCAGCCACAGTTGCCACTGTCATGAGCACGCTCACACGCTCCCTAAAGACACTGATCAATAAGTAAGCCAGCTACGAAAACCAACAAGCCAGTGTGTGTTAGGCCGTGTGTTTGCGGTTCTCAAATCGCATAGGTCTGGTGTGAAAGTGTGTCCACAGGCCCACATCTACTGGGGTTTGCAGTAGTTGAGGCACTCTTTTATCTCTGCAGTGTGGATGGTTGCGTTGGTGGTGTTTTTGAAGGGTAAATTCATACCCTGTTGCAAACTGTGCAACCAGTCCATCAGGGGTCTCAGGCTCTGCTTGCTCTCCCATGCTGGCTTGTCGGTGACAGTACTTGGGGGGCACAGTCACCCTGTCTCCATGCTAATTTGGTTTCGTGTGGTTTTGGGCCTCACTTGTGCGAAGACCTTTGTGGTGGGTCAGTAAGTTAGCAGGAACTAAGCTGAGACCTCCTGGCTTCACTTGGGCAGTTTGGAGACAAAACAGAGTCTTGCCACGTAAACAGCTCTTCTGCCTCTAGGGTCTTCTTGGCCCACAAATGCAATGTAATTGGCAGCAGAAGGGATCTCCGGGGTGCAAGTCCCTGCGGCTGTGCTAGGGCTTGGGAAGTAGTCCTAGCATGGGCAGGATGCCATAATCCTGGGGCAGAGCTAGGTCACCCTATCAGGCTCTACTCTCACAGATTAGGCACCAGTGCCCTAGTCCTGAGCACAGGTACTGCCTGTGCAAAAAGCAAGGGCTTAATGCGTGCAAGTAGGGAGGATCCAGAAAACTGAAGACCTGTCAGTCTGGCCTCAGTGCTGGTGAAGGTTATGGAGCAGATCATTTTAAGTGCCATCACATGGCACATGCAGGAGAACCAGGTGATAAGGCCCACTCAGCACAGGTTTATGAAAGGCAGGTCCTGCTTGCCTAACCTGATGTCCTTCTACTACAAGGTGACGCACTTAGAGGATGAGGGAAAGGCTGTGGATGGACTTTACTTGGACTTTAGTAAAGCCTTTGACACCATTTCCTGGAGAAACTGGCTGCTCATGGCTTGGATGGGTGTACGTGTCCTTTTTGCTGGATGGCCAGCCCCAAGGAGCTGTGGCGAATGGAGTTAAATCCAGCTGGCAGACGGTCACAAGTGGTGTTCCCCAGGGCTCAGTATTGGGGCCATTTCTGTTTAATATCTTTATCAACAATCTGGTTGAGGGGCTCAAGTGCACCCTGAGTAAGCTTGCAGACAACACTAAGTTGGGTGGGAGTGTTGATCTGCTTGAGGGTAGCAAGGCTCTACAGAGGGATCTGGACAGGCTGGATCGATGAGCTGATGCCAATTGTATGAGATTCAACAAGGTTCAGTGTCAGGTCCTGCACTTGGGTCACAACAACCCCCTGCAACGCTACAGGCTTGGGGAAGAGTGACTGGAAAGCTGCCTGGCGGAAAATGACCTGGGGGCATTGGTTGACAGCTGGCTGAATATAAATCAGCAGTGTGCCCAGGTGGCCAAGAAGGCCAATAGCATCCTGGCTTGTGTCAGAAATAGTGTGGCCAGCAGGACTAGAGAAGTGGTCATCCCCCTGTCCTTGGCACTGCTGAGGCTGTACCTCAAATATTGTGTTCAGTTTTGGGTCCTTCACTACAAGAAGGACACTGAGGGGCTGGAGCAGGTCCAGGAAAGGGCAACGAAGCTGGTGAAGGATCTGGAGCACAAGTCCTATGAGGGAACTGGGGTTGTTCAGCCTGAAGAAAAAGGAGGCTGAGGGGAGACCTTGTCACTCTCTACAACTACCTGAAAGGAAGTTGTAGCGAGGTGGGTGTCAGTCTCTTTTCCCAAGTAACAAGTGATAGGAAGAGCAGAAACAGCCTCAAGTTGTGCCGGGGAGGTTCAGATTGGATATTGGGAAAAATTTCTTCACTGAAAGGGTTGTCAAGCACTGGAACAGGCTGTCCAGGGAAGTGGTTGAGTCACCATCCCTGGAGGTATTTAAAAGATATGCAGACATGACACTTAGGGACATGGTTTAGTGGTGGACTTGACAGTGTTGGGTTAACAGTTGGACTCGATGATCTTAAGGATCTTTTACAACCTAAATGATTCTTTGATTCTGTGATTCTGTGTTCCCCTTCCTCTGCTGGATGGCTGTGTCCACACTAGAGAGCCTGCAAGGAAGCCAGATTGATCATTGACCATTGCGAGCCAGAAGCAGGGCTAGCAGCTGAGAGGAAACCTATTTCACAAACCTTCAAGGCTCAACCCAAACCCTCTCCTATTTCCTTTCGCCATGCCCAGTAGAGAGGAACCCCAGATCTGCTTTGTCTGCGAGTCATAGCTTGCCCCAGAGCCAGGCAGTACTACCGCCATCGGCCAAAGGAGCTGTCCTCCTTGCCAGGGCATTAGGGTCCTTTTCCTGTCACCATCGGACTGTCTGCCATAAGAAGCATTATTTAGTACTGTGTGATGGTTATTTATTTGGAATTGAGGTTTTTTGATTGTTTGGGGTTTTTTTTCCACTTCCAGGCAAATGGCAAAATGATTCCCAGTTGCTTCCCTTCACACCTTCCCCTTCTCCTCCCAGTCTAGCTTCTAGACCTAATCAATCAGAGCGCCTTAACTGGTGCATCCCTGCAGTCACCCACACTCCAAAACAGATCAAAGAGAAAAATGCAAGGTTACACATTGCATTGCCCTTACCCTGCCACCCACTGCACTTCATGTGTGCATGGGGAGAGCGGGTCCCACCGGGGTCCCTGCACCTCTTCCCATTGCACGCACCTCTGTCTGGAAAGGAGATCATGGCATCAGTCTCACAGCGTCAAGAGTGATAGCAGTTGTCAAACCCAGCTGTGCATGATCAGGGATCGCTGTACGATCAATTGCTTCCCATCTCTATTATTTTTTATAAATACGCACATTTGAAATCTCTTGTTCTTCCATAAGAGTTACAGCAATGCACAATGTGCTTTTAACATGCGCGTCTTCTACCGAGTGCAATAACCTCCCCAGGCCACGGCTGTCCCAGACTTTGGCCATTGCTGTCAGCGAGTCAGAGAGGATCCTGCTGTGGGGACAGCCTCCTGCTTTCAAGAACCATGTAGCAAATATACAGTGGAAGAGCCAATTCGGATTTCAGTCCATGGTGGGCAAAGCCTGCTATAATGCTGAGGGCTGACAGGGAGTCATGTTTTTCTTTTCCCCGTAAATTATCTATTGTGGAACTCTGAGTTTCTTCGAGCTCCCTGTTATGCCTGTTATCATTCCCCCATAAATCTCTCAGTCTAATACAGAGGAAAATTTTTTATTGTCTGTATATAGTATATATAAATTTAAAAAATATAAATTATATATATACACAAATTTATGTCTTGTTTTACAAACAAGAAAGATTAAATATATTAATCTTCATATCCAAACTAGCATTTGTGTCTTTTTTTAAGAACTTTGTGGAAACGTGGCTGTTCTTAGCTGTACAAAACACTGTTCTTAAGCAAGAAAACCTATTTTTGTAGCTATAGAGATGCACATATCTCAGCACAGGAAGGGCACAGCTTAAGGACTCCACAAGCTGCTGGACTCCACAGCAGTTAAGTGCCAGGCTATGAAGGAAGCCATGAAGCAGCAAAAGTGCAGGTTTGAAATGAACTGTTTGACTTGGCAGGGTTTGGTGTTGTTAATGGGTGTTCTGGCTTAATTCCCCTCTGGGAGGGGAACACCTCCAGCCGTGCTCACCCCTTCACCACTGGCGCCCGGCACTGCGGCCATGCTGGGGAAAGTGTGGTCGTCCTGGTGCCTGCAGGACACCCTCCTGCCCATGCTTTAACCCTGCTGTTAGCAATCTCCTGCATGATCCCTTTTGGATGAGCTGAGTTGAGCACCCACTGACCGGCTCCAGTGTGTGTTTTCAGCAAAATCGCAGCCTCTGCCTGGCATTTGCTCTTCTGCCTGGGAAGAGGTGACGGTGTGTGACCTGCCATGGGTGGCCTGACGGTTCTGCTGCCCTATGGGACTGCTCCAGTGTGTCTGCAGGGGAAAGCCCAGCAAAAGCATTATGCCAGACCTGGAGAGAAGTCTCAGTACAGCAAACAAGTTCCTACCTACAGATGGCATTTCCAATATCCTGTTCCCTCTGGGGACACGTTTTGCCTGGCACAATGAACTGCTCTCTCTCTATCAGGGAGGAATGCATTGATGTGTATCCTCTACGTGCCCCAAAGCCTCCAGGAACTATAAAAGCCAAGTCTGATAAAGATCCAACACAAAAAAACCTTGGGAACTGCGTCATTCTCTGTACGGGGGTTGAATGTGTTGTCTAAAGCAAAGGCAGCAGCAGTCAAGACTCACACATTCTCTGTGCCTCCAGGCTCTTTATTTTAATCTGTATCACACCATTTCCCGTGTTGAACTAACTAACAGTGACACTGAATGGGACAAAACCAACCTATTTATAAAGCTGAGTATGGATTAAAAAAAAAAAAAAAAAAAAAGCCAAGAGGTTTTCTAACAACCCCCAGAGCCTTTAAAATCTTATTGACAGCAGGCAGTTGAAACGGCAATTTCTGAGTCGATGCTTAGTACCATCTACTGAGCAATCAGCACCCCATCAGAAAGGAATTATTTTTTCACAGAACACACTTACTGTTTTTTCAGCAGTTGCGCTAAGTGCTCCAGGATCGGTCAAATGTCCCTTTGTGAAGGGAGGAGCTATACTGGTCTGTACTGGAGAAGGATGATGAAGCCCTGCCTTTATTAAATGCTGTATTCATCTTTTAGGTGCTGTGCCTGCAGCCTCACTTTGTTGGGCACTTGTAAATACTCTTAAAGGAAGTGATCAAGGTAAAATGTTGTAGTTAATGTTTTTGAATCACAGCTTTAAAAAAAAAAATGCATCTTGGTTACACAGCACAGAGACCGAAAAGTAAATATATTTTTTCCAAATCTATTTCCCATTTCACTATCCATCTAGTTTATCTACCTGCAGACTGCCTTGTTCTCCTTTATCATCAGCATCTCTTCAGATCGAAGCCACAGTTGCCCAGCAAGTTAAATGAAAGTATATGGTTCTCAGAAAAGGACAATATTGTTTTGCAGGTGTGTGTGCACAAAGATAAATCAATTTTTCTCCATCCCCTCCCACCATACCAATTTGCCTGAGCGTGGCAGGTTGTCTTCACCTGCCTTTTAGCACCCTCTCAGACCAGCACCATCAGTAACTGCCCTTCTCACACTGCCTTCGCCCTGAGTTTTTTGCTGTAGCGCTACAGCTGGCACAGATTTCCTGCAGGGCCTTCACGGCTCCCATGAGCACTGCTCAGCCACAAACATGCATTTGTGACCAGCTGATGCACTCCCATAGTCTGCTCCCTCCCTTAATCTTCTCTAAGTTATGCCTACTCCCAAGGAGTCCTCACCAGGATTCTCTCAGTGACAATGGACAGAAAAAGAAGAAAAACTGGGCCATCACTGGTCCCTCTAATACGCATGAGAAAAACAGAAAACCTGGCTTTCAGGGATTAAAGTGTTGAGAGCAGGAGCTGGAAAATTAGCAGACTTCAAGCAGTAGTCCCAAGATAGGTTTTGATAAAACTGGTTGTGGACTTTACTGGTCATTGTCAGCTGGAGACAACAACTGGGCACCCTGGTTTAAAGCACTTTGAACTCTAATCCCCGTAGCATAGTGGCCGCATTCTCCTGTCGGGATTTCCGTCCCCTCCAAAGGTACTGGCAACACTACACAGGAATCACAGCAGCCCCAGATACAACAGCAGGGCGAGCTGAATAGCTGGGACCCACTGCTCTTTTCATCACATCCAAGGGAGCTGACAGTCAAACAGCAATAAGTAATGTGTAAATTTTATCCTCGTTGTAAATTTTATCCTCGTTTGAAGCACAGTGTCTGGCTTCCTGTGTAAAACCTCCGAACAAATTCCTTGCATAAACAGACACAGCGCAGCTGGCTGGGACACCCATGGCTTTAATTGGACACCAGAGAAGTCTGCCAGGGAAGACAGGTATCTCAGCTTTACATTGCCCAACCTTATTTAGTATATATGAAAACAGTCCATACCTTTTCCAAAGGTTTTTGTGTCAGGCTATGTAATTCCGTGTCAGAGCACGAGCAGACAAGGAACCAGCCCACGCCTCATCCCACTGCAGCCACTGCACGACCTTCCAGCCTGGCTGAGATGGTGCCACTTGCTGTCGCTTGCCCCCCAGATACAGAGTGAACGGGGAGGGGGTTTTCTGCAGCTGAACTTCCAAGTCATTAGAAAGCAAACACGCTGTATTCAAAGTGGCAGAAATCCCAGTGCTACCTCTCCAAGGTTTGTCGCACACACCAAGGGCTGGGGAGAGACACGAAAGGGCTGGGGATGTGCACCATGTCTACACACATGGTCCAGGACACTTCTTAATGCTCCATTAAATCGCACTTTTGAAGAGCACCTTGGAGATACTCCTGAATGTAATGAATATTCACCTTTTGCTAGAGCAACAGGACTGCATCATGTTTTTAACTGGAGTCCTTAGAAAGGCACAGTAAAAATGCTGAGTAGAAAGATCAGGAACACAAAAGGATAGTCAGGATCCTTTTAAAGAGCTTTTCATCCCTAAGTCTGTTTCTAGTGCAGATGTGAAAATAGCATTTATTTAACAAAGTCGTCTCCTTTTCCTGACAAATGGTGTGCTTTTTCCTGGTGGATGTTCTCTGGTTCAGTTATGTCTGTGTTAACTCTGGTTAGTGTTTGCAGTGCTACCGGTGAGCTTCCTTCCTAAATACAACGCATCGGAGCCAGTGGGATACCTGTGATAAAGTGATCTTCTCTACAAAGGAAAGAATAGAGGGTTCTTGTAGAGTCACTAAAAATTTGATGGTTTTTACCTTATCCAAGTGGCTTTGAGTAGTTAGTCCCTGTGAAACAAAATATAGAGGCAGAGAAGCGGGCAGAAAGTAAGCAGCCAGCAGACCTGCTCCCAGAAGTTTTTCAGCTCACACACAGAAAAGCCCCAGGTCTCTGAAGTGTTCAGTGAAAGTCATGGGAGAGATGTCCAGAAGCTCCTAACACTGGAGACGCAGCCCTTCTCAGCCTCCCACCCCTTTGCAGCCTCCGGCCCCTGACCTTTTTCACAGCCTCTACTTTGCAGCCTCTAGTTTTCTTCTGGCCTCCATGGCCACCCTGACCAAGGCTAGGCCAGGTGAGGACCATCATTTCCACCTTTCTGCCTCCCACCCCTTTTTGGCCTCCACTGTTTTTTCCAGCTTCTGTTTTTTTTTCAGCCACCAAGGCAAAGGGTGGAGCTGTGTGTTATTCCTATCAAGTGCCATTCATTAACAGAACCGGCTGCAAGGCAGTGCAGTCACAAGGCAGCAGAAAGGAAAAACAACCTTCAGCCACAGGCTTTCTGCATGAAAATGTGTCCTTGATTAAGTGTCTGGTGGTAATTGAGTGGCAATTGTATGCAGGAATGTGCCAAGAGATGGACAAGGGCTACTTGTCTGGACTGGCATCACCATGAAATTTGATGGTGTCAGTGTGCTGCTTAAAACTTTCTGGAAAATATATTCTCAGGCCACGAAACAGTTATTTCTGATTAAATGCATCTCCACAAGTAAATAAAAAGGGGGTTTTGCCATTCATGTGCTTTCAGGTTCTCCTGAGCTGGACAGTAATTTACTTCACACTTTCCAAAACATGAAGGAACACGTCAGCTCAGGCTATGAGCTTGTTCCTTCTGCTACCAAAACCAACCTGTGCTTGTCCACATTGTAAACAACAGGAAAATAAAGTTAAATTCTTTCATTTGAAGTAGATAATTCAATTTACTATATTTTGCTTGCAGAATGAAGCAAGCCAACTGGAATTAGGTGCTTTCATTCTGAATAAGGGTGTCCACGCAAGAGCAGTGATACTCCAATGCACTTCCACATCCAAACGTCACTTAGGCTGTGATCGTTTTCCTCAGCGTGCTTTGACAGACAACCTGACTCACAGGCCAATGGTTTTCAACCACACAGTCTCTCCCTTCATCCCATTTAGGCCAAGAACCAGTAAACATCTCCCTCTTCAAAGCTGGTTCTCCTTGTCCCTTCTTCTGTTAATGGCAAGGTGAACTGCTAACAGACCAGCTATGGCCGAGGAACCTCTGAGCAAGCTTTCTGGCTTTGTTTAACTAAGACTTTGGTGCATGAGGAGCTTCTCCTCAGCCAAGTCTCTCAGATTATCATGGTCTAAGAACTTTGCTAGTGACAGTGATAAATCACTAAGGTAGGTGGACTTTTGTCCTCATAACCAAAGTGCTGTCTAACCTCCACGGGCACTGTGGGAGCTGAAACACTGGCGGGTAGCAGGGACTGTTTTTAGATGGCACTTGGAGCCATTTAACTGTGCTGTGAGCAGTGCAAGGCAGCAACGCAGAGCTGGGGAGACTGAGCAGCCACAGCACCCAGCCTCTGGCTCTGCCTTGGAGGAAAAGGTGTCATCAACCAGCAGCTCCACAAAATCTTCCCTCCTAGGGGGGCAGCTTCCACCAGCTCGCTGGGGGTCCTGAGAGCATGCTTAACCTCTAGCTCAGAAAGGCAAAAAAAAAAGTATTTGATTTTACACATGAAAGGTTGCCAGTCTCTGGTTTACCAGACTAAGGATCTAATTTCATCTTTTGTCAGATTTCCCACTCCTGCAAATCCCATCTGCGTGATCGCAGGAGGAAACTGACAGAAGTACTACTTCAAAAGGCCGGTGTAGGGGACACTTGGACAGAGTTCGTCCATGAGAGGCAGAATTTGCATGTTTTAATACACCTTCTGCTGCCTTCACCCTCCGGTTCCCAGTTCACGAAGAAACTGGGAGGGGACAGGTATGCTGGGGCACAGAAGACACTCATTCTGCATTCAAGAGTGGGGGAAGAAAACAGAAGCTAAATCAAGATTGAAGCAAATGGCTTACAACCAGAAACAAAGATTTGTGTTGTGCAGGGAGGAGAGGACTTTAAGTTACTTTTAGACTACAAAGCTTTATCACTGAAAAATATGTGCAGAACAGCCACTACAAACTTGTAATTATCCCAAACTATCATTTGAAAAAAATGTTGTGAACTGTGAAAGGCCTATATAAGAATGTCAACAAAATTGTTGTATTTTTTAGGTGTCCTCCAAGACAAAAGTACAGGAGTCATTAGCAGGGAATGGTTATAGCGATGTGGATTTTGTGGAAGAATATGTCTCCTAGAAATTTGGGAGGTATCCACACATCCCATCACTTGAACCACCAGGTATGCTGTATGTCACAATATTTCACAAGCTGCTACAGTTGCATCAAAAAAATCTAAATTATCATATATTGATATTCCAATTCCCATCAATGCTACGTATGGGAATTAATATCTATTTTCATCCATATTGATTCCAAGTTTAATGACACCCTACAAAGGGCTATAGAAAACCTCCTCAAAGTACAATTTACAAAATGACTACAAGTCATTAGTTTACGGGCCTTTGGGGATAGTGACAGCAGCATTTTGGGTCAGGATAGTTGCAAGACAAAATAAATAAAATGTGGCCAGCCTCTGGGAATTGCAAACTTACTTCTGGTTGATTCTCAAGGACTCAAAGCAATAACTTACCAATGCAAAATGAATTGCAGAAGTTTTTTATGTATGAGACAGTCAAGTAAAACAAGTAGGAATTACATGACTGCATGCAAATTTTGAAGAAGCTGTTTGTGGCTTATTTTGTATATTTAAAAACTTTCAAACACAATGGTTATCTTTACAAAAGCTGAATTAATCTGCATAATGTAATCACATACAGGCTGAAAGTTCACAGACTAGTTACAGAATTAGGTACAAACATAAAAATTAGGTAAAAACATAAAAAGCCCTCAGAAAGTAAATTCAATGGCCTGTTAAAATAGTACCCACGTGGGTTTTAACAATGATCCAGAAGACAGAAGAAAACACCTCTGTATTTGCAATTCTGAGTACCCACCACAATTATTATTTTTTTAATCTCAAAATGTGGCCAAAGGCTATTTCAAACAGAAAAATAAAAACCAGACAGTATTGCTGCAAATTCTGAGGACAAGTGCAGAAAAGTTTGATTATCGTTATAACGAGATTTTTTCTCATTGAGTTTGCAGTGAGACCAGTTGTACTGGCTTACTGGCGTAAGCGAGAAGTCAATGCCTCTTCACACAGAGAGCCTGCTGCCATCCCATTCCCATTAAAAGGGAATCAATTCCCAATTTAGCCCAAGGAAAAGAGACTGAGCAGAGCACACGTGAAGGAAAGGGCAAAGAAAATAAATTATTTTTGTAGACTAAAAGTTTGCAAGACAAAAAAAAGCAAAAGGCTTATCTTCAAGTGAAGAAGATAAGCACTATCCTCCAAAAATTAAAAACTCGCTGATGTCCGCGCATCGTCCCGGGCACCCTTGAAGCTCACAGCCAGGGACCGGTCCCAGCCGCTGGGCGCAGGGCGCAGGGCGGGGCGGTCAGGCAGCAGAGCTGCTGGTTCTGCCGCTGCCCTTCACCGCGCAGCACTGCGCTGCGGTGCCCCGGGTTCTGTCTGCGCTGGAAAAGCCGCCCTTGCTCCAGATGGAAACCTGCTGGCTGTGAAAATCACAGAGAAAGGTGGAACGGCGGCTGCCCAGCCGGCGCTGCTGCCGCTGCCGGGCACGGCGCGGAGGGCTCCGCACGCCGCCAACCCCAACGCGGGTCTTTGCGTGGAGGCAGCGACAGCACGGCGGGAGCCGGGGGGAGCCACACCAACCGCGTGCGGTTGTGGCCGGGATGCCGCGGGACGCCAAGTCCCTCCCGGCGGTGCAGCAGCCCAGCGGCACGGGGAGGTGACGGCCGCGCAGCGCCCAGACACCGCGGGGGGACCCCTGTGGAGCGCTCCGCGGGGTGGAGCAGCCGGGCGGCCGCACAGCATGCCAGCGCGGTACCGCATTACGCCGCGGTGCTGCGGCCCGGCGAGGTGACGCCTGCTCAGCGCAGGCCGGGCGCGGGCAGCCCCCGGGAAAAGGAGGCAGCGGGCGCAGGGACACCGGCATGCTGAGGTAACCCCCGCCCCGCCCCGCCGCTGAGGGGCTCCGCTGCCGCCGGGGGCAGACGCCGGCGGAGGACACGGGCATGGCGCCCTGCGGCGGGAGCCGGGACACTCGCGCTCCGCCGCCCGAGCTCTCCCCCGGCGAAAAGAGCCGTCATGGCCGCCTGGGGGGAGCGGGGGGGGACAGAGGGGGGACAACCCCCAATCACGCGATCAAGAACCCCATCCCCCCACCCCACCATCCAGGGCTGCGTGGGGCAGGGCCGTCGGCCAGCTCTAGCGGCGGCCGTCCTGACCAATCGCAGGCTAGGCTCCCAAGCGATGGCCAATCGCAGGCCTTCTCCTGTTCTGCGCCCCACCCCTTTGCAGGGCTAGCGAGTGAGCCGCCCGCACACCTCCCTCCCCCCGCCCCACCAGGGGCTGATGTTGAGGCGGTCGGTGGGGCAGGAGGGGACCTCCGGGCCAGGCCCACCACCGAAAGGCGCCATGGCGGGGGCGGCCAGGGCCCCGCCCCTATCCGCGGCGGAGCCAATGGGGAGCGCGCCGAGGCGTGTCCGTGGGGGCGAGGAGTCTATAAAGGGCCCGCGCGACTGGCGGGAAGGGGTAAGATGGCGGAGTAGGCGTGGGGCGGCGTGGCCAGCGCTCACTGTGCCGCGTCTCCGCGCAGGAGGCGGTTGGGTCCCTGCACGGCAGCGGGGTGCGGTGCGAGGTGGACCGAGGAGAAGGAGGGTGCCGCAGTCGCCGTTATGCCCAACATCAAGATCTTCAGCGGGAGCTCGCACCAGGACCTGTCCCAGAAGATCGCCGACCGCCTCGGCCTGGAGCTGGGCAAGGTGGTCACGAAGAAGTTCAGCAACCAGGAGACATGGTGAGCGGGGGCGGGGCCGCACTACAGCTCCCGGCGGGCCGCGGGGCTCGGCCGCGTTGGGTTCCGCACAGCCGTCGCGCAGGGGCTGCTGGGGCTCGTAGTGCAGGGTGGGTGCTGGGGCCGCGGCCTGCCGCAGGGGCTCGGGCGGTCGGGGCCCTGCGCCCGAGCCCGGCCCCGGGGGAGCGGTGGCTCGACGGGGGACGCGCTCGGAGACCTCCAGTGAGCGCGGAACACTACTGCCTGCGTCCTGCTGGGCCCAACATCTCCAGTACATCGCTCCCCTCCTCTGCGGGAAGCCGCTGCGCACCCCTGGGCAGGGCCGGGGCCGGGTCTCCCGTGGGCGTCCTTCAACCCAGGGGCCGCCGCGCAGCGCCGCTGACGGCCCGCCCGGAGCCCTTTTCTGCGGAGCAACGCATAGGGCAGCACGGCGATGTTGCCGCTAGGCGCCGGGCCCTGGGTTACCGAGTGCGGGCTGAGGGGGAGCGGAAAGGGGCGGCCCGGTAAAGTCCGATACCCGCGGAGCGGTGGGGCCCTGGAGGGGCTGCGCTTTCGTGCGGGGAGAGGCCGGGGCCGCGGTGCGCCCTGGAGGGTCCCGGCGGCGGTGGGCCATGTGCTGGGCGGTTGCGTGGCCCCGGCAATGCCTCTAGCGGCCTCCGCTGAAAGCGGCTGTGCCCCGTGCGGGCTGTGCTCCGAGTGCTGCTCTTCCCCCGGGCGGCTTCGGGGTTTCCCCTGCGCCTTGGCGGGTGCGGTGCTCCTGCGCCTGGAGGAGAGGGTTTGTGCCAACCGGCCGCTATGAGGGGTTGGCCTTGCCCCCACCGCCCCAAAAGTTAGGAGCTGACGGGAATGCAGGGGAGATCCCAGCGTTTCTTCATTGACCTCTTCCATACTTAGTTTCAACTGTGGTGACTTGAGGCTTGACAGTTTTATGCTTAGGGTGTAGCCGGTGCCTTTAAACTACTCTAAAGACCATCAGAGTTTTAAAGGTATTAATAAAATTATTCAGGAAAGATCAGAAGCTGACACCACCTTGCAGCCCATGATGCAGTTGCTGTCATGCAGTCAGTGTTCGCCCAAGCTCTGAAACCTCAGATGTGACTTGTTTTCTGTCCCTAGAAGTCCTGCAGCCATCCTACTTGAAGAAACTAAAGTAAAGGAGAGATTAAAAATTATTTGGAGCTCTTAAAGCTTGGTTTAGAAAAGTACATGAAGGATGTCTGCACCACACAGCATAATACAAAGAACCTTGAATGATTGCTCCAACCCACTCCTTTTTTCTGGAGACAGTAATTTTTTCCAGGAGAATCCAGTATGTACACATGATGTAGGATTTTATGTTTCTGTTGTGTGGGTATTGACTGTAACTGAAAACTTCAGAAGTAGTACAAAGAGTTGTAGAGGAGAGTTGTAAAGAGTCTGTTTGATTTACAGCCATTGCACTGTTCTCATTGTTCTCTATTTAAACTGCTCTTACCCATCCAGTTGGCTAGCCAGCGGGTTCTTAGGTCAGCATGCAATGTGACTTTAAGACCTGATAGACATCTCATTTAACATAATAAATTGATAGCAGATGTTTCCCAGAAAAAGTAAGATTGTTTTCACAAAACAGTTCATTGATATTTTTGTACAATAAATGTCTTGAATCAACTTAACATTAGACTGTTAGTACAGTTGGAGATGACACTTCTGTGCTAGCTACTGTTAATTCAGAGGCTTACCTAGCAGAAAGTTCTCATGCCAGCTGAAATTCTTCATGAGATTGGTCTATGCTGTAAGTCAGTGTGCGATAAAGGTGACAGCAGTTTGCTGATGGGTGTTAAGCAGTAAGAATATACATACCTAGCGGTTATCAGAAACATCTTGAAGAGGGGGGGAAGATCAGAGGATGAAATATGAAAATTAGAAATCTAACCTAAGGTGCTCTATAAATGAAGGAGTAGGATGTGTGATTGTCTACATGTTCCTAGAGTTTGACGTGGAAGCAGTCTGCAGAGTGGGTGAGCATCTCCTGTGCAAGAAGAAACAAACTGTGGAAGAGCTTTGTCCTCAGCAGACTGACTTCTGGTTACTTCCAAATCTGTGGCAAGCTTTTCTAAACTGAAATGTTGGAAGTACTGTTCCTATGAAAGGCCTTATGCAGCATTGCCCTGTGTGAAACCTCAAACCTAAGACTACTGCTTGCTTTCCAACTCTGCTGGTGGTGCAGGTGTCTTGATACACGTGCTGAAGCTGGCAGTTTGTACTGGCAAACAGGACCTTTGGCTTGTATTCAGTCCCTCCATCAGCAGGGATTAGTGTGCATTACATCCAGGAGGAAATTAACCCCAAGGGCCTTTCCAAAGTGAAATGCTGGAGGGCTTCTCTGTTCAAGCCAGCGAATAGCTGTTATGACTCTAAATCTAATAATCGGCTGCAGCATAGCTTCTGGTAGAAGTTTGGCTCAGCTTTCTCTGCTGACTGGCCATGATCCTTGCTTCTGTTGAGGTGGTTGTACTTCTGACTCGGAGAACAAGGCCTGCTCTGAGGTGTTTACGTGCTCAGTTTGTGTGTTGAGAGCAAGAGTACAGGCTGAGTGCTTTTAACCTTACTTTCTGAACCATTAAATTTGATCAGTGAGTGTTGTAAAATAGTTACTGAGCAAATAAGCAACAGCATCCCTGCTCAACACTCTTCATTATATGACAGTGTCACCCACAGACCCTTGCGAATGCTGTCCCTTGATTGCTGTGCAGACATATGTAATGGCTGTGTTTTAATGTGTATTTGGATACAAGTCTCCTTTCCTCATCTGTTCCCAGCGTGGAAATAGGCGAGAGTGTACGCGGGGAGGACGTCTACATTGTGCAGAGCGGATGTGGTGAGATCAATGACAATCTAATGGAGCTCCTTATCATGATAAATGCCTGTAAGATTGCCTCAGCCAGCAGAGTCACAGCTGTCATACCCTGCTTCCCTTATGCTCGTCAGGACAAAAAGGACAAGGTAAGGGATGTGGCAAAGGTTTCTGCTGGGAAGATGAATGCACACCTTGAAAGTCCTAACTGCTGTTTAGGGATTAGATGAAGTTGAATATGTAGAGAAGGGGAGAAACTTATTTTAATTTCTTTAATCTCAGGGCATTGGACTGCAAATCTGTCTTTTCATAAAGATCTAGTTCTTGAAAATAGACCAAGCTGTAATCACCAGTTGATGAAAAGATGCAATGTTAATGAGTACTCCTTTTAGTAACTGCTTGTGAATTATTGTCTAGAAGTGGAAGACTGACATCTTGATGAAGGAGTTGAACTTGTCTTAAATACTGTTTTTTCATGTACTAGAGTCGAGCTCCAATCTCTGCCAAGCTGGTTGCAAACATGCTGTCTGTGGCAGGTGCAGATCATATAATCACCATGGACCTGCATGCGTCTCAGATTCAGGTAGGAGCTGAAATCGGGGAAGTACTTACCTGCTCCAGTCTCAGCCTCTTCACAGCTTGCAGGCTTTCCAGCATACTGCTTCTTATTAGACACAGGAGTGATCAGGACTTGGGAATGTGGTGCTGGAAGAGACTTGTAGAATTGGTCAGAAGAGAACGGGGAGATGGGTAACAGGTTCATCTGTAAATGAAATGATTAGCTGTTCTTGATCAAAGTATAACGAGTCCTGTGTAAACTAATGTTGGCTTAGTAAATGATCTGTGCAACTTTTTGCCACATAGTGACACTGTGTATTCTTAACTGTTCCTTTGAGAGCCTTCTGATATTTACTGAATTGTCAGGGAGAAGTGCTGTGTTTGACACTGACTGCTGCCCTGAGGTTAGCTCTGCCTCCAGGTGTACTGGCACAGCTGCTTGTGAGGGTTCAGTTGACCAGGACACTGGTCTGATAGCTTGCTGCAGACAAGATGGGTGATCCCACTTGTATCCATTCAGTGCCACCCTTCCATGTAAGTTGGTGTTGTCTCCCAAGCTGACGGTGAATTTAAAATTACTCCTGTGTTTTGCTGACTTAGTGAACAGAATAGTCTCATAGGGCAATTGAAATCCTGACCAGAGCTGTGTAAGAGAATGGCTAGAGCATATCCAAGGGAGAGGCAGGACAGCAGGCTGTTAAATTATCAGTCTTGTCTCTTTCCACCTTGAGGAAGTGCTCTGAGACCAAGAAACCCAACTCAGTGCAACTGAGAGGGGTGTGGCAGAGGGAAGGATATCTGTTGTGTTGCTGCAAACACTTCGAATCCAAAAGGGCAAGATAGCTACTGCCTGGTGAAGCAGCTGGGCTGGCTATCATTTTAACAGTTGAAAATGCAGCCATTTGCACTGCGGTATAATTTATTCCAGTATAATTTGCCCAGAAATGCTTAGTCTCAGATAGAAAAAAAAAAAAAATCTGAGATGACTTTCAGAAAGATCATGAAAGAAAAGAACAGAGCGAAAGGGGGTATGCCTCTTCCCTTAGAGGCTTGGAGCTATGATGTGTGCCATAGGATTGACCTTTCACCAGCAGCAATGGTGAGACTCAACTGAATAATTGGGTTTGTGTATATAAGCTTCCACCATCTGGCTGGTTTCAGCCTGGTTCTTGTAGTTGATAGATTGCTGAGCACAAAAGGAATTATGATAGAAAGGATCTGTTACCCCTATACCTTGAATCCTTCCTCTAGAGTAGCTGCCCCCACTCTCTTATTACTCCCTGTCCAGGATTAACTTCTGGCTTTTTGTGACCTTTGAGGTTTACCTGGAGAAGTCTGCTGGGTCAGTGTAAAGTTGTGGAACCAGCTGCATTAGTTCAAAAACAAATGTTACTCAAGCATTTTTCATAGGATTCTTGTAGATGCAAACAGTGTAGGTAATGAGCTTTAGAGATTGACTTTGTAAACAGGCAGCTAGCTGCTCCAAAAATAATTGTGTTTGATGTTGGTTTTCTGCACCCCCTTAGGTCAGAACTAGCTCCATGTTGTGAAGGTGTCATATGTAAGGCATTATTTATGCTGCTAAACTATTTCTGGCTCTGAAGACTACTTACATTACTGTTCTGTGTATCCCAAAGGCTACTGCCCTTGCATTAAGGGAAGTAGAAAGAAAAGCTGAAAGCTGTGGTAAGGTGGTGACTGTGTGCCTGATCACGTATAGAAGGCTTCTTCCAACTGTTTTTGGAATGTGAGCTTCAGCTGCATCTGTTCGTGTTGTCTTCCTTGCAGGGGTTTTTTGATATCCCTGTTGATAACTTGTATGCTGAGCCTGCTGTACTGAAGTGGATCAAAGAGAATATTGCAGAGTGGAAGAATTGCACCATTGTTTCACCAGATGCTGGTGGAGCCAAGAGGTAAGCTGTCAGACAGCTAGCTTGAGGTGCTGGTTCTATATCTACTTGAATTCCTGAGAGCGCTTGTGGCCTTTTTCTTAAGGCACGTCTTCCCTCTGCAAGCCTGTCTTCTCTAAGACAGCCTGTAGCAACTAGTGAAGAGTAAAGATATTCTTCCTAGGGAATGTTTAGAAGGCTTCTTGGGCTACATGGAGAATTAAATGGTTTCTAGATTTGTAGCTTCATAGGTAGGGATTTTGCAATTAATATATCCCTTGGACCAAAACATTTTTTTTTTGTAGAAGGGTAATTCTGCAGGTTGAAAGAGGGAATCGTGTAGCTTATACCCCTATGCCAAGACAAGGTTACTGCTGCTGGTTAATGATACATTTTTATCCAGACTGTTTTCTTTGCAGTATTAAGCTTAGTCTATTGAGGCATTTTCTTACTTGTTTACTCGATTTGAATATCTAGCTGGGACTTAAGCCTGCTGCTGCTCTTCCTGTTCCCTGAGAGCAAGGAAGATAGATGGTTCCTTTACAAAAAGCAGCAGCATATGTTACAGTGCATTTTGACTGATAGTCTGACAGTTTCCCATCTTCAGATAAACATGACAGTTTGTGGACAGTTCAGAATGTTCTTGGGTGCTTATTAGGAGAACCTAGGCTGTTCCTTGATGCTTTTGTATAAGGGCTATATGTGAACAGCAAAGGGGCATAGGTGTATTCTTTAAGCCAGACTGTCACACCAAAACATTGGTGCATGCTGACCTGACTCACATTCACAGATTCATAGTGTTTTAAGCTATCTGCTAAAAACAGCCAAGAGATACTACTCCTGTAGGTTGCTGTATGTCTTCCTGTAGCTTTGTGGCCCATGTGTTGGACAAAACCTTTTGTATATTCAGCTACTTCTGTAGCTGAAGTGAAAGTCAGAAGTTACTGTCATTTGACTTTCAAATGAAATTATGAAATGCTAAGTCAGCCAGCTATAAGCTGTCTCCTGATAAAACCTATTCAAAAGTCATTTAAACTGAAATGTGTCAGTCTTAGCTGGTGCAATATTTTATGGAGATGCTGCAGGACTAAATACTTTAGTAAAGAGTTTAGTTTAACAATCTTGTGTAGGGTTCCCAGGATGATGAGACTGATCTACTCGTCTCAAGTGCAGAATTTTAGGGGCATGTGTATTTTGTTTCTTCTTACTCGTAATGCTTTTAAACTCTTTACTCCACGTTGGTATCAATATATAAAGTTTAGGTCCCTTCTGTGGTCACACTTAACCAAATAAATGTGAGGTGGTGGATTTGCATTTCTTGGACGTGTACTCCTGCCACTGTCCTTGTGCCACCACTTATGTGCATGACACTTAAATGCTTATAGGAGTGCAAGTAGATCCCTCTCATAGCACAACTTAAGCCTTTCCAGTGTCGTGTTGAAAAGATAGCTTCCCAAGCATTGTGATCACTGCGCATTTGTCCAACTTGCTGGTTAAGGTTTGCTTTGAGCTTTAAATGGAAATTAATTTACAGTGGTCAGGATAAAAGACTGTTTCATCTTAATCTAGTTGCTGCCATCAGGAGAGATTAGATCAGAGATTACCGTTTAACTGCTTGCAGGGAGACCAAGGTGGCGGAGTGTCTTCTATGAATTGCTTAGGAGCAGTAACAGATGTGGTGACATCTTCTCTTACTACAGTGGCAGTTTGTGCTTAATAGTTTAAAAATATATTAGATTGAAGCTTTTCTGTGGAGTTAAGTGTTGTCTGGAAACTGTTCTCTCTTCAGAGTGACCTCCATTGCAGATCGATTGAATGTTGACTTCGCTCTCATTCACAAGGAGCGCAAGAAGGCCAATGAAGTGGATCGCATGGTGCTGGTGGGTGATGTGAAAGACAGAGTGGCCATTCTGGTAGATGATATGGCAGACACATGTGGTACCATCTGTCATGCTGCGGACAAGTGAGTAGGGCTGACTGATTCTTTCCTAAATCAGAAACCTATTGCTAGTGAGTGCTATGTAATGAGTTAATCAGGTTATCTGCATGTCAAGTTTCACAAAGTAACATACAGTTTCTCGTGTCATACAAAATAAGTGAAAAGCCTAGTTAAAGTTCTCACAGTGGCAATAGCTAGAAAACCATAGTGTCTTTTTATTTGAAAAATACTTGTGTTGGAAGTATTTCTTCTACTAGATCATCACTGACGATGCTAGACAGAACTAACTTCTGTCTGGTCCGTCAGCTTAAGGTCATGCACCTGAATTTATATCGAAAGTAAGCTTCTCAAGCTTTTGTATCTTTAAAGCCTTCTTCACTAGAAACACCAGCATATGCAACACTCAGTAGTAAATATCTCCTGCCGTCTGTTGGCAAAAATCACGGAAGGCAATTTGTATTATCAAGTCCAAATGTCCCAGGGCTAAGAAAGATATTTTTTTCTAATGTGTACTTTTCCTGGGGTGGATTTTATGGTACTTCATTAAACTGTTCTCTTCTGCCAAATCAATAGCGGAGGGGGCAATCAAAGGAAGCCTGTCCCCTAAGCATATGATATTGTCTCTTTTCAATGCTTACCATGTGCACTGCACTAGTGTCAGTTTAATACTTGCTAAGAATTTCTTGTCCTTCTCCTTTTTCCCCTCTTGTAGGCTTGTGTCAGCTGGAGCCACCAAAGTTTATGCCATCTTAACTCATGGGATCTTTTCTGGACCAGCAATTTCTCGGATCAACAATGCCTGTTTTGAGGCAGTTGTAGTAACAAACACAATACCGCAGGAGGACAAGATGAAGCAGTGCCCTAAAATCCAGGTGAGCATGTACTTCTCTCACTCCTGGTGATTAGTAGCACTTGTCTGTCCTGCTTTTGGTAGGAAAACCCCACAATACTGTCTTGTGCTTACAGCAGTTTCATTGGTGCTTGGAATCAATGGTGGTGTTGACTAGTTCTCTTGTTCCTCTTGCTGTGGGATAACAGACCTGTTACACTGATACAGTGCAGCTTTTAATCCAGCTAATCTTAAACAGTTCATTTAAGTATTTTTTTTTTTCAGGGCTTGTTTTACCTAGCTCAGATCACTGATCTAATGGAGCTATGATGTAAGCGAGCAGTTGTATCTGTACACTGTGTAGGAGCGATGTGCTGATGGCGTGTAATACTGAAGCAGAAGTAGGTCGGAACTTCTGAAGTTGGTAATACCAGCTTCAGTTGTCTGTCACCTAGTACCCAGCTTTTTAAGCAGTGTACCTTTCTTCTGTGAAGCAAAGTAGGCCTGGTCTGAGGAAGGCGAATGCTTTGTGCCTGGTGATAACAGCAGTGCAGGTGAGCTGGCGAGGGAGTGCAGTCTTGTCCCACAGACGTGTCTTGCTGGTTTGACTAAGAGCAGTTGACACAACTCCACAGTACAATGTTCAGGTACTTGCCAAAGATAAAAAAAAAAACCACTTTGCCATCCATATGAAAGCTAAAAGCTGGTCTCTTGATGCTTATGCTGCATCTTGGATTTTCCATTTAGGAAAGGTATTGTGGTATTTTGTTTCCCAAGCTGAGGCTGACTTTCCTGGAAGAAAAAAATTGGCTCTACAACTTGAGCTAGGCAGGACTGGAGGATTTCCTGTGTTGATGGACAGTTGGAAGTTACAGTTTTACCCATGCGTTCAAGCATAATAGATCCATCAGAAGCTTCAGGTACTGCTACAGCATACATGCAGCCAAGGACATCCTAAATACTGACTTCACAGCACAGATACGTGGGTCACAGGCATTTGAAGAAGTTCTGGGAAGTGAATGGCACTGCTAAGTCTCAGCTAGTACTGTGTTTTAAGTGTAGCAGGTTCCCCAGTACTGGGGTTTTGGTGAAAAGGAAGCTCAACTTGTTCAAGCTGCAGTGAATTTTACACTGGTTTTGGAAGTAAGTTATAAGCTGGTTGCAAACTGCTATTGGGTTGCATTTTTTTTTCAGCACTAACTTCTGGATGATATTCCTGCAACTGAGCACATCTAAAAGATGTCTGATGCTTCAACTTCTTCCCAAGCTCCACACTACAGTTAATGTAGGAAGAATGTTAAACTGATAATCAGTATGTAAATAGCTGTAGCCAAAGATAGTGGTGGAGTAGTTTTTCAAGCTTTCGCTTAACACATCACTCTCTTACACTAATATCTGATATTCAATGTTGAGAAATACAGAACTAAAGGATTTGTCATAAGTCTTGCACTGTCTGCTCTTCAGCTCTTAAGTTTTTCTTCTTTCCTTCCATAGGAGGTAAAGTATGCAGAAAAAATAAAATATTAAATATGGATTTCACTTAGTTTCCTTAACATACCCTGAACATGGTGCTTCTTCCTGAGACTACATATATCAAAGTGCTTTATCTGCTGGGGTTAAGAGCCAGAGTTTTACTAAGACTTGATTTTTTCCCTCCTGTTAACTGGATTACCCCACAAGGTGGAGCTAGCACAGTGACTGGGAGCTCAGCTTCATCTTTCTTAGTCTGCTGACAGTGATGGTAAAGCCTAATGACTCATAAGAAGTGATCTGATCTTGATTTTTAGACTCCCCTAACTTCTCTGCAACCTACACAAAGTGAATAAGATAGTCCTAGGGTAAACAGACTGAGCTTAGGGAGGCTCAGCAAAGAAAGGTGCAGACTGTCACCCTGACGAAGATCTACAGTGCAATAATTCTTGTGGTGCTATATGTAGAATATCTTCAGAATTATATATAATTAAATCCTAATTCTGTGTATGTCATTTGTCTGCATCTGGCATGTTATAAATTTGGGTGATGAGTTTACTCTGAGTTCTTCCTAACTTTCTGGCTGTTTTTCTGGGCTTGATGTCTTTTCTCAGTGATGCTGATGCATCTTTCTCCCCCTCCAGGTGATTGACATCTCAATGATCCTTGCAGAAGCCATCAGGAGGACTCATAATGGGGAATCTGTCTCCTACCTATTCAGCCATGTCCCATTATAACAACAGATGCCAGCTGCTGCTTGTGTGGCTTTTTTTTTAAACCAAAAGTTGTTCAGCTTGTTGTAAAGTTCAGTAGAAGACTCTGCTTGTTCCAGTGCAGTTCTCCACAGCTCCTCCTGCTTAAGTCAGGCTTACTGGCTCTGATCCCAACACGGGGAGGCTGGCGGGGGAAGCTCGTCTTTGTAACACTCCAACTCCACCAGCAGCCCTGTGCGTTGTGGTTTATCAGTAGTATTGACTCAATTCTGCAGATCTGTGGAGAGCGGGACTGACACATGGCTAATTGCCACAATTATTTTTGGGGGTGGGAGGGAGAGGGTTTGTCTGTGGGCAGGGTTAGATGGTCTGGCATGAGCACCCTAAATTGTTGGGAAGTAGAGCTCCCTAGGATGTGTTGATCTGGATCTACATCAAGAGCCCAAGAGACTGCTTGACCCTAGGTGAAATCCTGGGGGACACGTGGGAGATGGTTCTGCTACAGCTTCCTCCTGTGAAAGGAGATCAGCGTAGCTTGCAAACTTGAATTCATCTTAATTGTTGATGAAATTAAATGCCTTTCAGTGTGCTACACAGCAAAGTGAAGGTGAGAGTCTGTGCAGTACTGCCTTCCTGTGTCAACTTAGTGGTGAAGGTGCATTCTGGAGAAGCATTCTTCTCCCTCTTATTGGAGGACTCATGGTTGTGGTGTGCTTTAGTTTCTAGGGTAGGCTAAAACCAGTTCCTCAATTTCACAGCTTACTGTTAGCCTTGCTAGTGATTAGAGGACTGCTGTCATGTACTACAGCTGCACCTTGACTTGCTTTGCAAATCCTTGATACTTTTTTTACCAGTACACTAGTAAACTGAGCCTCTTTATCCCATAGTAGCTTGGTTGTTGCATCTAGCAAGTGCCTGCTCAGATGCTGGGGTGACCTAGTACACAGCAGCTTTGTGTCCGACTGTCTCAGCCTCTCATTGCCTGCAATCCTGTTGTCCTGTAAGTTACAGACACATTTTGGTTGCTTGTCCTGGTCACTCTGCCTTGCCTTGAAAGTTGCTCCTTGCAGAAGATCTTAAACCAAGGAGCATAGGAGGTTGCAGGACTACAAAACCTGAAAGAAGCCCTTGGAGTGGGTCTGATGCTGCTAATGAGTGTTTATGGCAATGGGTTGAAGAGGATGGTGATACATAGTACTGGGAAAACTGTAGATCTAACACCAACCTGACAGGCAGCAAGGTGCCTGAAAGGAAAAATACCAAAACTAGAGCTGGCTGAGGCTCCCAGATGTAATAAGTATCATCTGAAACTTGAATACTTAGTAACTGTACCAGACAATTGTAAGGTAAACTGTTAAGTCTCTTCTGTACTTGTATGGAGTTATAGATTAAGCTGTTTTATGCTCTGGTTTTCATAAGCACTCCTCTTTTATTTGTTTTTGAGCTGGAAGAAGGGGAAAAAGGGAAAAGAAGGAACTTGAAATTACTTGCTAGAGCAACCAGCATGGTTTTGAGAGGCTAGGGGCTGAGTTATAAATGGAACTGACTGAAAGGCTTGGTTAAGATCTAGGGAAGTACTTCTTTAGTTGTGCCTTTTACTGAAGTCTTCTCTCCCTTCCTAGAATTCCTATCCTGTGACAACATTAACACTTCTGTTACAGTGTAGTGTTTTTCTTTTTGTATAAGAATTGGTGTTTGTCTGGAAAGTGTGTCTCTTGCTTCTTTGCTTTGCATCCTCCTGCACTGAGCTCTACCAAGAGTCTGATTCCTGCCTCCTGTATTGGACCCCCTGCTGCCACACTGCCGGTGCCCCGAAAGCCAAGAGCCAGGACATCGGAACAGCAGTGTGAAGATTTTCAGCAGCATTTGTGTTTAAAGTTAAGACCTGATGAAGGAATTAAACTTTTATTTAAAAACCATGGCCTCTGCCTATAAATGCCTCTAAAAACCCTACAAAGGTGACGTGCATCTTCTGAGTTGGGTCGCTTGCAAGGTAGATCGTGGAGTAATGTTACTTGGAAGAGACCTTTGGAGGTCGTCTGGTTTAACCCTCTTGCAATGAGGCTGACTGTGAGGTTCAGCCTGGCTGTGCTCACATTGCAGGAAGAAGCTTGGGGCCAAGCTACTTCTAGTGGGCAGTGGCTTTTGTCTGTATCTGATTTCCTAGACTTCATTGTTCAGAAGTAGTAGTGCAGTTTCTGTTGTACTGTTCAGTTATGGATTGGAGAAGATCTGTTCATGTAATGTTCAGGTAGGGGAAAACCTGAATAGTTTAGGAAGTACAAATGAAGTATCTTGCACAAAACTCATAATCAGAGGCAGCAGGATTATGTCCTGAGAAGCACTTAGTCTAACTAAATCGTGATCCTTTCTTGTTGTGTATTGTGTGCTGGGAATGTATAAATGAAGTCAGAAGGATGAGGTGGCAGGTCTAGAGAAAAGTCTTTGGCCTTACAGTAGACTTCCAGGCCTAGACTGAACATTGCTTCAGGAAACCATGGCCTCAGACTTTTGCTGAGAGTCACTACTATAATTAATCTGTTAAAACATTTTGGTACTGGACAGTGAATAAGTGAACTGTATATTTTTTTTCCTCAAATATCAGGGAGGGTGGTGTAGCAGACTTTACCTTCCTTAGAGGAGAAACAACATGAGCTTTACAGCCAAAAATACGTACAGAGGTGACCATTGCTGTTGGTGTGTATATACTGTTCTCTTAGATACTTTAATAAAACCTGGGGGCTGGAGTGGGGGAGGGTACAGACTTAAATGCTGTATGACAGCACTGTAGCTCTTAAAAGGATGGGTGAGTGTATGAGAACTGTCCCAAGGAGGTAGAGCAATTTTCTGCTCTGGAAACCTCCTTCAGATCAGAAGGGCTGGACACTTACCAAAGTTCCTTCCCTAAATTAAAAAAAAAGCACCTATTTTCTAATTACTAAACCTATTTGTAGGCAGTTTGTGACTCACTGACTAGAAGTGACCATTGTGCTATTAGAGCTAGTATGGCTGCCTTTAACATGTGCATATAGTAGAATTAAAGCACTCTTTTCCCTGTCCAGGACAGTAGTACCTGGCAGCTGTGGGAAGGATGTCCCTTCACTGCAGCATGGGCTGGGAGGAAACCAGCCCGAGGTGTGAATGGCAAAGAGAAAGTTCCCCCAGTGTCTTCAAAGCTTGGGAGTGATGCAGGGATGCTCATCCCTTAGCCCAGGCAAGTTCAGCACCAGCCAGCATCAGCCGTGCTGTGACACACTTGTGCTATCTTGAGCCACCTGTTGTAGTGGAGGTAATTCTCCAGCCTGTCCTGGAGAGCTGCTGGAGTGAGTACGGAGCATGCAGGTGAATTCTGTGGTGGCTCCTCAGGCTTTGTTCACAGCTGCTGAAGAAATGTGATAAAAAGTAAGTCATTACTTCCTCAGGAGGAAAATCCTAAGTGAGAAATTTTCTGTGCTTTTGCAGTTGGAGAGCTGGAGGAGCAGGGCCGTGCTGTAGCAGCCTGCTGTGCCACAGCCAGAGCGTGGCTGCAGGTGTGCAGATGCTGATACTGGTGCCATTTGCTGTCTCATGTCTGTCTGTCTGCTGCCCTGCTGTAAAAGCAGCAGAAGGGAACACATCAATCGGAAGTCCTCTATTTCAGCCCAGCTCGCCTGTCTGTGTAGCTGAAGCTGACACACAGGGTGGGGTGCCTTAAGCCACTGTGAAAGCTGGGGTTGCCATTTGTGCCTTGCAGGCAGCAGGACCTGTTTGCTGTTTGGAGCAAGACAAGACAGCTCATTGCTCTCACCGGCAGCTCCCTCCTGCTTCTCCCTGTGCCTTACTAGTGTACGGATAGTTTTTCATCTCCTAGAGTCGGTATTTCTGTGATCTAGAGAAAGCAGCAGCTTGCCTTGCTGCAGTTGGGCAATGGGAAAGTAGCAAGGGTTAACAGCAAAATCCACAGGAGGAATGAGCCCTGGTGTAAGACACAACAGCTCCAGTGTGTTGGCTGCATTCCTGGGGCTCTGTGCTTCTGTTGAAGGAAAGGGCTGTGGTAGGAGGATGGCATTAAAAGTAAGCAGGAAGATGTAAACTGTGTGTCTGCAGAGCAGGGGGACTGGCTCACAGGTGGGCAGAGGTGGCTGAAGGGGGTCAGGTCCTGGCTGGCTGGGGTGGTGCCCTTGCCTGTCCCTGCAGGCAGGAGGGGTCGGTAGGCAAGCGGCTGAAAAAACCTCTGATCAGATAGAGAAAACCTTTTGCCTCCTCCTTCCTGAACAAAAGAATAAAGCATTCCTGGAAAAGGCCATCGGCAGGGCTGTATCTGAGCCCTGACAGCCTTGTTCTGTGGGAGATTTAAAACCCATCTAAAATGGCTGACAGTTGTTCTTTTCTATTTTGAGTCACGGCTGTTTTCATTTTCCTCCTATCTGTTGATGTCTTGGTTCTTTTGTTATAAATTATTGAAAGCAGAAATACCAAAACACATGAGAAAGAAGGTTGTGTGGTTACGGGAGGCTTTAAAAATTTGTCAGGGAAAAAAGCTTTTGCTGGGGTATAAGCTCCTTTCTTGTTCTTTGTGCAAGATGGGTTTTAAAAGCTCCCCAGCAGCAGCCTCCCACCTTGCCTGTTGGAAAGGCAGACGGCTGGCTTTAAAGCTGCTCTGGCTGTGGTTTGTAGAAGCGTGGCAGTGCCTGTGTGGCGGGGGCTGGCTTGGGGAAGGGGGAGCTCTTTCCCTGCCTGCATGGCCACGGTAGCAGCTTTGTGCCCAGACAAAGACCCCAGGGTTTGCAAAGCACTGCAGCATCGCAGAGATGCAGCACTTCACGCAGGCTGTGCCTTGGCTGGGGGGGTGCAGCTGATGCTGGCAAGGGGCTGTGGATGTGGCAGGCGGGTGCCAGGTCCTTTCACACTTGCTGCCTGCCAGGGACAGCAGACTGCAGCATCCGCAAAGAAGCATGTGGAGAACAGGCAGGAAACGGGGGGAAGCTGGGGGGAAGGTGGGCACAGCTGGAGAGTAAACACATGGTAAAACACTTGTCTATTTGCATAAAGACAAAGAGGATTTCCTGCTTTCATTTTGAAACTGGGTGGGGTTTTATTGTTTCCTTTTGGCTGTGCAGGAAAAATGAGCCTTTTCTCAGCTCAGGGTGGGCTTTGTGATGCAGGCTCTGCAGGGTGGGTTTGAAGGATGCTCATGAAGGCAGCCTTGCCTGGGCTGGCTGCTCGTGGCAGTGTGGCACCTTCCAAACCTGGCCCTGCCAGCTTTGCAGCACCAAATCAAAGCTACTCTGAGCAACCTGGCCTGGGGCTTTGCCTGCAGCCTCTTTTTCTTCCCCACCCCGGGGAATGGAGACTGTTTGCCATCCAGACTTCTCTCAGTGTAGCAACCACATCTTAGGACCGAGCCTTAGATCTTGGCCTTTGGCTTTTCTGTGTACAGCTATTGGCATGTCTCTAATTCAGAGCCCACTTCCTGGCTGGAGCAGGAAGGTGCCCGTGTCCTCAGGGTTTGCTGCAACGGGCTGCCTCTGGCCAAGACCTGTCACTGGAGAGCACCCAGCCCCCCTCTCAAGATGGCAGTTTCTAGCTAAAAAACACAAAGCAAAGGTTTCCTAGGGCTTCCTGGAGATTTTCTCTGCAAAATCTCCAATAAGCCTGGAAAGAAACCCAGAGGCTGGCAGGACGTGGAGGCTGCTGTGAGAGTTACTGCAGCACAGCTGCTACCCTGGTGCTCTACAGTGGGTTCCTGCACACCATGACACCAGGATCTCTGCAAAAGGGTTTTGGCAAGACTGCCATGGGTGTCAGGATGCTTTTTATTTTCTCTTCCCTTCAGCACCTACAGGACCCTACTGCCTCTCAGGCATCCTGGCTGTGCAACCACCCCACATCCTGGGGGCCAGTGTGCCGGTGCCTCCTGGACTGCTGCCACTCTTCCTGCTCCCCAGCACACCCAGGAACAGATGGGCTGCCTGCACTTACACTCTGCCTTTTTTTCCCCCAAAGGTATTTTTCCCCACATGCACCCCAGCCCATCTGGTCTCTGCTGGCTGCCCCCCAGGCTTTCTGCACCCTGTTGCCTTGCTACAGCCAGGCAACAGTCTCTGCTTGGGAGTGTGTCTGCTCCTTGCCCACCCATGCTGCTGCGGCTTCCGGGACTGCATCTCCCCAAGGTGCCATGGCTGGAGCCACTGCAGCCACGGGTTGAGTGTGGTGGGGAAGCATCTCCCACAGCTGTGAAAATACAGTGTTATTTTTATCCCAAGGGCTTGCTTTCTTAAACATGTTCTGCTTCAGCAGGGTGAATGTGGGGGGTGGCCGGTGGCAGGTGCATCACGGGCCAGGGCTGCCCCCATGACTGTGGGGCACCTGTTTCTGCAGAGGGTTTGTCCCTTGGGTCACCCGGTCCCATGGAGCCCCCCCTGCTGCTCCTCGCAGGTGGCACCCAGGTGTGTGCAGCAGGGCTGGGTGTGACGCTGGAGGGGTGCTGAGGGTGAACCTGGTTACGCGTGCATGTGTCCTTCTGCAGAGCGTACGCGTGTGTGTGCGTATGCCATGGGGGTGGGTGAGTGCGTGCCGAGGGTGCAGGCAGGGGCTGTGCAGGGTGGCGGAGGGCGTGCACCGGCTGTGTGAGGCTGCGTGTATGCAACAGGGGCACATGCACGCAGCGGGTGTGTGTGCGGGTCCGGGGTGTGTGTGCGTGCGGGTCCGGGCTCTGTGTGTGTGTGTGTGTGCGTGCGGGTCCGGGCTCTGTGTGTGTGTGTGCGTGCTGGTCCGGGCTGTGTGTGCTCGGGGGCAGTGGGACCCCTGTCCGTCCCTTCCTCCGGCGGGTGACACACTCGCTCACGCCCACAGCCCCGCGCCCCGCCCTCCTCCCCGCCGCGGGGCACCTTGGGAGCGGCAGTTCTCCGGCGGCCACGCGGCCGCGGCAGCCCGGGGACGGACTGCAGTTCCCGGCAGGCGCGGCGGGCGGCGGCAGCCAATGGGCGCGAGGGATGGGCGGTGGCCGGGGTATATAAGGCGCCGCCCCAGAAGGCGCGCTCAGCTCACCTGGACGCGCAGCGCAGCGCCGAGGGACGGGACAGCACCGCGCCGGGTACGGCCACAGCGCTCCTGCCGCGGGGCTGTCCGTGCGGGCGGTACCGGGGAAGGGGCTGCACGCAGGGCTGGTGCAAGGAGGGGCTGCGGGCGCGGGGAGCCCCCGAGGGGGAGGACGGGCTGTGTGCCGTGGGGAGCATAGCTGGTGGGGGCGGGTGGGGTCTCTCCCGGTGGGTGCTGGCACGGGGCGGGGGGGGGCGCCGCAGGTGTCCGCCCGGTGCCGGGGCGGTGGCGCGCCCCTCCCTGCGCTATTGTCCGTGATGGGGGCCGGGACGGGCGGTGCTCCGCGGCCTTTGTTTGCTGATCCCCATCCCCGGCGACCCTGGCTGACCTGCGGGGGGGGGGGGGTCTCGCAGGCAAAATGTGTGACAAGCCAGACCTCTCGGAGGTGGAGAAATTCGACAAGAAGAAGCTGAAGAAAACCAACACGGAGGAGAAGAACACGCTGCCCTCCAAAGAGAGTGAGTATTGCAGGGGGGAGGCCAGGGTGGGGCCCCGGTGTTCGGCGGTGCGGGAGGCAGGCGTTGGCCACGGCCAACAGAGCAGATTTCCTCGGATGCTGATCTTCACTGCCAAGGAATCCAGTGGAGAGAGGCAGGTTGGGGCAGTTAGGCTCTGACCCAGAGAAAACCACTGTCTGAGAGGTGAGGGGTCAGTGTACAGCCCTCGGGGGCAATGGACACGATGGTGTGTGGAGAGCTGTTGCTTCAAGCTGTTGCCTCAGGGCATGACTTGCCTGAGGGGAGCTGAAGGCAGGTGCCCAACATGCTCTCACCCATGTGTGTGTCTCATTACACTCTTGACTTGAAGTGTTTGTCTACCCCTGTCACCATCAGTGCTACTGACCAGGCTGTGGGCAGGACCCTAAAACTGGGTGCCAGGGCGTGAGTGATTGCTCTGCAACCTTTTCCAGTGGGTGTTCCCACAAAAAAGCACCAGAGACTAATGGACCTCTCTTTTCTTGCAGCTATTGAGCAGGAGAAGGAATGTGTGAAGTCTTCCTAGAGTGAGATGGCCTGGAAGGAAGAGCTACCACTTGATTTTTTTTTTTTTTTTGCTTTGACTTAAATCATATGTTCTTTTTAAATTTACATCTTCTACATGTATAGAAAACAGCTGTATCACCTAGCCAACTGTCCCACCTTGCTGGCAGTTTTGGTGGGTGAGGGGAACAAAGCATGGCCCTCTCAGTCCATCAGTAGGTTGACCCAACCCCATCTTTGCTGCTCAGCTGACTCCTGTTGACGGTGTTGATCTTGTTCTGATGTGGTAGGGAGATGGGTAATGGCTATGGAGGCTCCTGGGGCCAGACCCCTTCTGCCTGGGGGAGTGGGAATCCTTTCTGGCCTGGCCCATGGCCTGGGTTTGTCTTGCATACTCTTCACTGATGGTGTTCTGTGGCCTCACTCAACAGTTTTGTCTTCCTTGGGGGGAAAGTTTATTATAAAATAAAAAAATGTAATGACTTACCTGTGACTTGTCTTCTTCCCTGCAATGGTTCAGGCTGTAGCCTGGTTTCCCCTGGGGGGTGGGAAGGTCTCTGCCTGGTGTTGCAGCAGCACTGGTGGTTTGGTGTTGCTCCAAGGGCTATGTGGGATGGTTCCCTGTAGGGCGAGTCCAGCTTGGTGTTTGTGTAGGGCTCAGTTCCTGTTGGCCTGATCAATAGCAGAGCTGGGAGCATTGCTGGGCTGGGGACCAGCAATCCTACCAGTGTTGCAGTTTCTTCGTGCGTCTTCCAAGTAGAGGCTGACGTGGGCCCTCCTGCCCACCTGAAGGCTGAGCCTCCTGCTTCAAGGAGATTGGCGTCCCCTGCTTAAAACATCACTTGTGGAGCTGGACTGGCTCCTTGCCGCCAGGGCAGGAGGTGCCCCTCTTGGCAGTGGGGATGCTGGCCTGGGCCCTGCTGGTGCTGTGGCCAGGCTGGTTCTGTCTATCTGGTTCTCAGAGCAGAGGTCTCACCTTGCTGTCAGTCATGGCCTTTGTCTTCATGCTGAGCCAGTGTCTGCTTCTGCCCTTGGTTGGAAGGAGATTTTTTGCAACCTTCTAAGGATGGATTAATGCAGTAGACCCCTTGGGTACCCTCTAGACTGATCCCAGCCCTGCCTTGCAGGAGTGGAGATCCCCATGTCCAGCACAGTGTGGGTGAGGGGGAGCTGTGGTCTGATGATGCCTCTGGGTCTATGCTAAGGCTTAGCTGGGTGCTGCCAGGATTTCCTCACCTCCACTTGGCCTGCAGGGTCACTGAACAGGCTGCTCTCGGAGGAGGTGGAGGCAGACTTGCCAACTAACAGTTTTGGCCAGTGACCTTAGTGACAGCCTGGCTAGCTGGAGCAAACAGGGCTGTTGTGCCTGGCTGGACATGATGCCTACGTGCCTAGTATCTCCACCCACACTGCCTGCCCACGGCTGCAAATAACACTCATTGTTTGGCTGCAACTGCCTTCACCCTTAAAAAGCAAAATAGAAAGAGCTGAAGGTAAAAGGTTGGTGTTTGTGTGCTGTCAGGGCAGCATGTATGGTGAGGGCAGTGGGGAGGGATGCTGAGGCTTAGCTGGGACTGTTGCCACACTGGGCTGAGCACTGGGAAGGTCATTACATGCCAGGGTGCCTGTGCCCCCTCAGCACCCTGATGTCCCCAGGACAGCACCCTATCCTGGACACGAGAATCCTTTTCCCAGTGCCAACTACCAGGGCAGGCTGCCAGGGTGGCAGCAGCTGCTCATTGCCCTGGCAAGGTTTGTCCCCTGCCAGGAGTGGTTTCTCTCACCAAGCAGGGGCAGGCTCAGCCCTGAACTGGGGAGGGGACAGGGGGCGTCTTCGGACCCTTCAGTGAAAGCAGAAGGTAGAAAAGGTCAGGTTCAGCAACGGAGCGGCAGGCAGGGCTCACAGACCACTAAAGGTTAAGCACCTTTTTGCTGCTTCAGCTTTTCCCCCTCCTGCAGAGAAAGCTTTGCAATTCTTTGGCCACTTGATGTGCCCAAGCTGGCAGTTGGCTCAAACCCAGAGGTAAAGCCAGCCTGAACACTTTCCCCTTCCCCAAAAGCACAAGCTGAACCAACTGAAACTTTTGGGATGGAAACACGAAGTAGCAGAGCTGATCCCTTCTCCTCAGTGGGGTTTTTGGGGATAGGGAGGTCTGGGTGGCTGCCTGCAGCACCGTGGCTGCTCTCAGCACTACCCCAGTGCCTGTCTCTCCTGCACGCTCTCAGTCACGCTGCAATGGGCCACTCTGAAGGCACACAAAACCACCAGTTGACTGATCTCTCCCTGAGTCATTCAGACCTCTGCAAGGTCACAGCAGGAGTGTCCCATTCCTGGCACCGCTGTGATGACAAAAACCTCCCCCTCACCCTGTGTTGCACATGTAGGCAGCAGAGACTTTGTCCGGAGGTGCCAGGCACCCCAGGTGCCTGCTGACCACGCACCCCCTTCCTATGGGGCCAACTGGTTTGCCAGCCAGGGTGAGGGCTGTGGCCCCCTAGCAGTTGCCCCAAATGGCAGGGCAGCTGGTGCCAGGAGCTGGCAACAATCCAGCATTTGTCTCGAGCCTGTGGAATCGGCCCATGGGGCCACCTTGCTGCATCCCAGGGAGCTGTGGGGTGAGGACGGGGTGCCGATGCACCTGAGTTTGCGTTGCTTTTTCACTGTGGCTACCCTGGGGACACAGCAATGCTGATTTAGACACAGGGTTAAGTGCTGGCACAGCCAGGTCTGTGCCCTGAGGAAGCCACTCCAGGTGCTGGCAGCCCCAGCCTGGCCCCAGGGACATTGGTTGGATCTGGGGGTGTAATAAGGTCCCCAGCCCCAGCAAACCCATCTTGGTGGGTTATATGGCTGATGTGGCTGTGTCCACCCAAAATGGGGGCAGCCCAGGCACTGCTCCCACCCACGTACCTGCTAGAACAGTGCATGGGGAGTTACTAGACACATTGCCCAAACCCTGTGTGTCCACAGATCTGAGGATAAAGAGAAAGCTGTTTTGCAGCCCAGTGTTGCCAGCAGATTAGCCAGTAAGGGTAGAACCATTACAGAAAAGCCCTTTTTTATATCAACGCTTTCCCTCCCTCTCTGACCCGGACCTTCCCTTTTTCATCCCAGCATGCATGGGCACACAGCTGCCCGTGGTGTGGGTGCCCAGGACACCTGCCAAGCTGATGTTCGCCAGAAACATGGCAGCTTCAGCAGCATGGGCTGCCCCAGCAGACACCTGTGCATGGAGGATGCCATCCTGGGAGCTGGGCCTTCATGGCAGGGCTCGATGCCACCTTCCCTCACTGGCCACCAGGTAAGTTATATATGTCAGCTCCTTCTGGCAATATCCATGCCTCTCATCGGCAGGGGCCCATCCTGCTGCTCCCAGGGCAGCTTCCTCCTGTCACTGGATCAGGTGGTGAGCTGTGGCCAGCGCTGCGGAGGAGGGAGGAGGAGGCTGAGTCACCAGCAGGAGGAATTTGGGCAAATACCTGGTGATCAGTAGCACAGGGTGAATTCAGATCAGGACTTGCAGCTGGGATGGGTGTCTGCCCCTGCTGCTGCTCCATCCCCTCTGACTCAGCCGGGAGAGGATTTGGCCCTATATAGGCTTGTGTGGACAACCATAATCCCATCTCTTGCAGGAGGTGCCTGAGTCAGCATGTGCATGGCCCTGCACCAGGCAACCCGGTATCCCCCTCCTCCTGGCGGTGCACCCACTCTGCCAGGCTGCAGGACCCTCCAGCCATCCTGCAGCACCATGCTGGTTTGCAGCACGGATCGCCCAGTACAAGGGAGGCTTTTGGATGCTGGCACTGGGGTTTTCCCTTGGCTGCTCTCCATCTGGCAGCCCCCAGAGCTGTGTCAGAAAGTGGTGAGAGCTGAGAGGTAGCAGCAACCAGAGCCTGGGGCAACTCCCGGGTTTAGATGGACGGAAATTGCCACCCTCAGCCCACATCGTAGTCAGTTCAAGCACTTGCATCAGCCTTTCCTCGCCAGGTCTTCCCTGCCCAGGTAGATGCACTGCCAAGCACAGAGCCTGCAGTGGCAGTGGTAGAGAGCGGGCAGCAAGCATGAGCTGTCAGGGAAAACCTCTGCTGGGAGTTGTTGGGGAAGATACGTGCATGTGTGCGTGCACAGGGACAGTTATATGTTTAGCTGTAAAAGGGAAAAGCAGAAGAGACTGAGCAGTAATGGGAAGATGAAATTGTTGTGCAAGCTGATGACCATGGTCCTTTGGGAATGGAGATGATGGGATGCCTCCACCAGGTGGGAGAGTGTGTGTGATGTGGGTCAGACCATCCCCTGGAGACAGTGACACAGGGGGAGAATAAACAAACAAGTTGTCCCAATCCTGTGGCAGGAAGCAGTGCTGTACCAGAGAATGGCTACCGGACAGGAAAGCCACTGTCCCTGGCCAGGGACCAGCACAGTGAGCCAGGTGCCTCCGGACACCCGCAGAGGTAAACTCACCTGCAGGCTGCGTGGTGGCCAGCAGAGCTGGGCTGCCACACTCAGCACACCCCAGCACCTTCTCCAGCAGCACAGAAGTTATTGCTGCTCTTGAAATAATGCCCAGGAGGTCAGGTTAACCAGCAGGAGCTTACTCATCCCCTGCCAGCAAGGGCTCAGCACGAGTAATAATGAACCAGGAGTGCTCAGAGCTTCCTGCCCTCTCCTCCAGAGCCCCGGTGAAGACTGAGCTCCTGCCAGCACCCAGGTCTAAATAAAGCTGGGTAGTTAGGCACTGAGCCACCCCGCACCCTGCCATGGTCCCTGCATTTGTTCAGGTTGTTGCTGGAACAGGGCACAGGTGGGAGCAACTTTGCCACGTCTTCGCCAAGTGGCATCCATGTTGCTGGTGCCTGGGGGTGCCAAGCCCTTCAGTGGCTCAGAGCCTGCTCCCAAGAGCAGGAAGAATTACTTACCCATTTCTGGCCCCCCAAGTTGCATTCTGCAGATTCCCTTGGGCCCGTGGGGCCATGCCGGGAGCTGCAGGAACATGTGCTCCTGCTGGGGACACAGATCTGGTGTCAAGCGGCAGTGCCTGCATTTGTGCCCAAGCCAGGGCAGCTGATGGCAGAGAGGAGTGTTTTATTTTAGGAAGCAGCTGGCTCACACAGGAGACATTGTTTATCGTCTTTCTTCCCCCTAGTGCTTTATTACAAAGGATTATGGCATGAAAAGGCATTTTGTTTTCCTGCTCCCAAAGCATAGCCCCCACTCCGTGATTTATTCCTCTCTGCAGGCAGCAGCTGGGGTATGGCACCCCAGGGAGCTGAGGGGAGACAAGGTGGGGGCTCAAACCCATGGCAATGATGGCAGCAGGGATGCAACCAGTGTCCAAGCCACTGCATGGCTGGCCAGGGGTGCCCAAGACTGCTATCAACTGCACAAGTGCCTGCGTAATGTGAAGAAACCTTGAGGGGCAGGAAAAAAGGCTTTCCATGGCGGGTGTCACCTGTGAGGCGGTGTCGCCTCACTTCGTCTGGATAAGGCAGAGGTTGGTGTCCTCTCGCTGGGACACTGTGGTGTCCCCAAGCCCGTCTGCCCCACTGCCAGTGCTGGAAGCACCATGTGGTGTCACAGCTCCAAACCTGCCTGGATGAGCCTATGGGGGAACATTCCACTGCCCGTGAGGAATCGGGGCCAGGCTGGGCATGGAGAGTGCAGTGCAGGGTACGAGCTGGGGGTCAGCATGGGAATACAGCCCTTTGCCACTTCCCCCAAAGTCACCTGCGAGCAGGGTGCAAGCACCTCCAAAGTAGCAGCAGAAGCGGCTTCCCTCCATCTCACTCTTCCAAGGCACTTTCCTTGTCAAGAGGCAGCTTGGACAACATGCGCCCCTCCGTCCCCCTTCTCTGTCCCTGACACCACGGAGCCCACTCTGCCGTCGTGTGCTTTTGCCATGAGTCCCTAAGCAGAGCCCACTGCAGCAGGGGCCAAGCTCCCCCCTGCAAGGCTGCAAGCTGGCGCCCGCCGGCTGCCTCCACGGCTTTCCAGGAACTGGTGCAGGAGTGATGGGCAGCAGATAAGCATGTTGCAACAGATGCCTTGTGGAGTCTCCCAAAGCCCCAACCTGCCTGCGCACCTACATCAGAGTAAAATTATGTCTGGTGCTTCCTCCTATGGTGCTACCTGCTCTGCCACCCTGTCACTCAGCACGTTGCCTATAACCAGCCAAAGGGCTCTGGGGATGAGCTGGGGATGGGCCAGGAGGCACGGGCAAAGGCTGTGGAGGTGGCACGCAGCTCAGCCGCTGCCAGCCCCGGGGCTGTGGTGGAACTGGGACAAGCCCCTGCTTGCAGTGTTGTGTCTTGGAGAAGTGGCTTGGCAGCCTGGACACGTTCCTCTCCCTGCTGCCTGTCCCACACCACTTCCCTCGGCAGGAAGGGAACTCACAGGGCTGCAGCTTTCACAGGGAAGGCTCCGACAGCACCTCTGGCATCTCAGTGCCACGGCTGGGAGGAGGTGGTGAGGAGGCAGCCGCCATCGCTGCTGCCATGGTCCAAATTCCTCTGCAGTGTAGGCAGCTGCTCCATCTCAAGCCAGGCACAAGCTGCGTTGTCCTGCTGCTGTGGATGATGCCATTCGGGGATGCTGCTGCACCCCTGAGCTACTGCTGCCTGTGTGGTAGCTGGCGAGGGCCAAATTTGCAAGGCCTCAGCCCAGCTCACAAAAACAGTACAGGGCACTTCTGGGCAGTGTGAGCTGTGTGAAGTAGAGGCGGATGGCCCTTCCCCAGCTTAGCTTCAGCGATGTTGATCCTGGGGAGGGAAATGGGTGCCGGGGTGCTTGGCAGCCACTGCTTAGAGCTGTGGGCTTGGGGGAAATGGGAGCGGCCCAGGCTAGGGGCGGCAGGGCTGTGCTGGGAGGTGTTTCAGAGCAGATGCCACAGGCTGGAGCTGCAGCTGGGTACAGGCCTTGGAGAAGCAGCTGCAGAGCTGGGCGCTGGGGTTGGAACAAGGGAAGAGGCCCAAGCCCCAGCTGCAGCACAGGGCATGTGGTGAGTTCACTGGGGCACGAGCTGGCAGTGCTTTGTGTGGCCACAGGCTGGGAGCAGGAATGAGGCTGTATCAGGGCTCCTTACCTTGGCACAGGCTTCTCTGTGTTTGCTGTAACACCCAGAGCCAGGAGTGAGAGCCAGGCGGCGGGGTGTGTGCGTCACAGCCTCACTAGGCAGGGATGCAGCCAAGCCCAGGGGAGTAAAACCTCTTGTGCTCCTGGAGCCTGGCACCCTGCAGAGTCCCTGCGCCACTGCCCTGGTGCTGCCCTCACTGCCCTGGCACTCCTCACTCAGCTCACGGCTCCTCGGAAATGTCCCCATCTTCAGACAAATCCCCCTGCAGCAACCAGTGTGGGTGCCCAGGGCCCACAGGCAAGGTCCTGTCCTGCTGGCAGTGCTGGGGCGATGCTGGTTCTCAGCAGGCTTCCCGTGAGTGCAAGGTCATGCCCAGATAAGGCCATTCCTCCTCTGCCCTTGAGCCCAGCGCTCGGGTTCCCAGGCAGCATGGGAAGCACCAGCCCTCCCAGCAGCTCCCCACTGCCTCCCTCACGCTCCTCTCTTCCAGGGACACAGGAGGGAGCCCCACTTCTGCAATTCACATCCTATCCAATTCTCCCCTTCCCCTTGCCAGACTCGCTCAGTGGAGGGTCCAGGCCCCCCTCCCCACTGCATGGCCAAGCAAGCTGTGCCAGGATGCGCCTCTGCACCAGGGTGGCAGAGCCACGAGGCAACGGCTATGATGCTGTTTGCAACCGATCAAGCCATGGTTAGTCTTCTTAGAGGTCTCCTTTAACTCAGAAGACATTTTTCCCCAAGATTAGTCTGGTTGAGATGGAGTTAATTTTCCCCCTAGCAGCCCTCATAGTGCTGTGTGTCTGTTGTATTAGTAGCTAGAAAGGTGTTGATAACACACCAGTGTTTTGACTGCTGCTGAGCAGTGCTCCCCCAGCACCAAGGCTGTCTCTCCAACACTCCCCCCCTTCATCCTTGAAGGCCAGTAGGCTGTCGGTGGGCAAGATCTTGGGAGGGGACATATCTAGGACAGCTGACCCAAACTGACCAAAGGGATATCCCATACCATATGATGTGCACTCAGCAATAACAGCTAAGAGAAAGGAGGAGGAGTGGGGGGCCATTCATTATTATTACATTTGTCTTCCAGAGCAACTGCTAGGCCTACTGAAGCTCTACTTCTTGGGAAGTGGCCAGACTTCGCCTACTGAGGGGAAGTAGAGTATAAATCTTCTATTTTCCTTTGCTTCCCCAAACAGCCTTTGTTTTTGCTCTATCAAACTGTGCATCTTGACCCTTATTTTCTCCCCCACCCTGCTGAGGAGGGGGAATGATAGAGCAGCTTGATGGGTACCTGGCATCCAGCCAAGGTTAACTCACTGGAGATGCCAAACAGGTGGTCACCCAGCTCAGCTAGGAAGCCAAGCTGCACAGCCACTGGGAACCAAACCTGCCCAGGCACATCCCTGCTCAGATGGGTAGCTGCCTCTCCAATGGCTCCCGGCACCCGTGGCTCAGCCTGGGGGAACACGGGGGCCCCTTGAGCACTGGCACCACAGTCAGCTGGGGCCACTGGTCCTGCGGTGTCCTTGGCCACACTACAGGGACATGCTGCCCTCCAAATGCCCTGCAAGCAGCATCCCCTGGGGCTTTGGTGTTTGCCAGTGCTGCCCAGGGTGGACCAGGGTGTTGGGGTATTGAACCACACTGCTACAGAGCTCCATGTCCCTCTTGCCCTAACAGGATCTGTCCTGGCAGCTGTATCTCACTCACAAGGTGTCTCGCCCCTCCTGGCCTTGGTGTTCTTACACGCTAAATTAGATCTCTAACCCTGTGCTTCTGGCCGTGGCACACTCACTGGTGCCCCAAACACACGCCCAAGGAGAACGCCCGTATTCCCTGGGCTCTCCTGGTCCCAGATTGCCAACACCCTGCACCCTCGGGCCCTCACCCTGCCACCCCTCCTCACCCCCCTACACTTCTCTTGTTCCCTGTCTGTTCCAACAGATCATTGAGGCTGGTATTACTATAATCCTTGGCTTAATTTAAATCCTTCTGCCATCTCATGTTTTTCTGGAGGGAAGGAGGGGATCAATGCACTCCGGTGGCACTCGCTCAGCCCTGGGCTGGTGCTGGGTTCAGATGGCCAAAAGGCCCTGGGCATCCATGCGAGGGGTCCCCGCTCTTGTCTGCCAGGGAAGGTTCCTGCGGCCTCTGGCAGCCCCCAGAGAGGTGTCCCCAGGTTTTAGACCTTTCTCTGAGTGGGCACCAGGCACTGGCGGGAAGAAGAGCTGATGGTGCCCATGGGAGGCAGGTGGCTCCTCTTCCTCAAAAACCCCCTGCAGCCACCACAGGGGTCTGGTCTCCCCCATCCTCTCCTCTCTCCCCTCACTCTCAGGCCCAGGCTAGGGTGACCTCGCTGCTGTTTTTCCTTTCAACCATCTGAAACACTTGTATTTGCTACTCTTCTCCAGAACCGTCCTTCTTTAAGACGTCCTCCCTCCTGGTCCCACAGGTGATGGCGATGGCGGAGGGAGTCTGGGCAGCTGCCAGCCATTTGCCTCCCTCAGCGCTAAACGGGGAATCAGGGAGAAGCTGTTTGGCGTGTTTGTTAATTGATTCCTGTACATCCCCTTGTGCAGCAGCTGGGCTCCCGCAGGCAGGGTGAGGGACAGGCCTCTGGGCAGGCTGGAGCGGGTGCAGGGGGACGATGGGGCTGGCCATGGCCACCGCGGCCGGCCTGCAGTGGCACGGTGCAGGGGACGGTGTTCTGCAGGCAGGTCGGGAGCCTCTCACAGTGAGGGTGCCACGGCCTCACACAGCTCCAGCGAGGCCCCACCGCTGCACTGGGGCACCCCTCAGCACTGCTCCCCGGCCCGGGGTGAGGCTCCCACAGCGCCTGCTCCACCCGGCAGCGGGACAGCAGGGTGGCAAGCGGGGCGAATTGAGTGACAAAAGGGGGACAGGATGGGACTGTGAAGGGACGGGAGTGAGGGCAGTGTGAGGGGCCCGCCGGGGCCCAGTGGCGCTACCCGCGGGCGCCGGAAGGGGGCAGTAAGGCGACGCCAGCGACAACCCCGGCAGCGCCGGCCAGCCCCCACCCTGGCCCTGGCCCCGCCCCGCTGCCTCCAGCGGCCGCCGTCAGCGGGACGCGTGCGCTGCGCAGGCGCGGGGCGAGCGGAGCCGGCACCTGCGCCAGGCAGCTCAGGTGGGCGGCGGCGGCGCGGAGGGCGGTAAGGGCGGTAAGGGCGGGTGGGCCCGGCGCCGTTCCCCGGACAACCCTTGGGGCTGGCGGGCGGCCCCCCCCCCTTTCCCCAGCCATTTCCGAGGGGCCCCGGCACCCGCTCCAGGGCTGTGGGTGGCCCCGCGCCCCCCTCACGGGGTGCAGCGCCTCTGCTCGGCCGCTCCGGCCTCCCCCTGCTGTGGGCCGGGACCGGGCAGCCAGGCGAGGGGCCGCCGGAGGGTCTTGCCTCCTGCCGAGCTGAGAGCCAAGGCCTGGGGAGAGGGGCGAGGCGGGACCCAGGCTGCAGCTCCCCCGTATCCACCCCGCTGCTTTTATCTGCAAACAGGTGCTGGCGTCCTGCTGCAGGTCGAGGTTACCCTGTGAAGTAGCCTGCAAAGAGCTAACCAGTGAGCGCAGGTGGCAAACAGCATTGCTAACATCGGTGTCCTGACTGTGTCATGTCTGTCAGCAGTCTGCTGATCTGTCAGGCTCTGCAGTAGCCAGCGTAGCCCATTAGTAATTTTTAAAGCTTGCTAACATACTGTTCCTAAACGGAAACTCTTGTCAGGGCTAATGCCATGTGTCAGGAAGGGCTTTGGTGACAGGAGGCAGGGACCATCTTAACCCCCCCCTCAGACATGGTTTGGAAAAGGAAGAACAAGAGTTTTGAGCAGCTCACCTGCTCAGGGAAGAATTTCCTAAAGCAATCAGCCCTGGGAGCTACGCTGCAATTCCTGTTTGTCTCTTGTGACATTTGCATTTTGTTCTTTGCTTTAGAACCACTGGGTTGCACAGATGCTTCTCAGATGTCCCATGGTCCATCAGGTTAGTTCAGCTGTGCTTGATTTGGGGTGTTTCTGTGCAGGGGAAGTGAAACTGGTGAACGTTTTGTTTTTGCACTTTCCACCAGAAACTAACTTGAAGTAGAAGCAGAAGTTTCTGATTTTGACTTTGTGGTAAGCACTGGTTGAAAGAGCTGCAAAAAGAGCAAAACCAAAGTTGAACAAGGTCCCCAGCAATTAATGCAGAAAGGGGGTTTTGTCCTGGAAGGAATAGGAGTGCTGATCTGACCAGTGTTGAATGCTCCTGGTTTGGGTGGTTGGAGGTTGGTCTAGTGGTGTGGCCGTACTCTTCCCAGGAATATTGGTAGCAGGTGTAAGCAAGCCAGATCCCATCTCTTTTCATACCAGTCTCTTGCTAGCTGGCTCACTCTTCTGGTTAGCAAATGAAGGTACATGTTCAGTCCTCAGATCAGATTCCAAAGTGTGTGGGTAGGCAGGCCAAGCAGATCAACATCCCCTGGATTGGGGGGAGACATGAGTTACACAGCCTGTGCACTCATGCCAAAGCTCCTTCAATTTATTTTTTTCTTTTGGGTTTAGCATCTACAATGTATTAGCTCTGCCCGGGCCAGAAATGGGCTGTCTTCCATTTTACTTAGGACGAGGGAAACTCAGTCCTCAGCACCTTGTTCTTGCCTGTTTTACTCCAGCTTTCAGTGTTGCACTTTCAGCTTTCTAGAGCTCTGCTGTTGGTCTTCCAGCCTGGGTCAACATTACAAATTGAAAGCCAGCGCACTGGCAGCTCTGGCAACGTCACTGACAGATATTTGTTTCATATTGACTGTTGTGCTGGAGGAAGGTGTTCCCTGGATGGTCCTGAGACAGAGGCACTGTATTTCTAGAGCAGGTACAGTACAGACAGCAGTGAAACAAACATCTTACTCTGTGCTGGGCCTTTACCTTTGCTTGCAGAACGTCCCCGGCAGGGGGAGGACTGGTTGGCTCTTGTCCTTTCCTTTGCGACTGCTGACTAAAGCACCTGTGGTGGTGTCAGGGTTGCTGCGATGTGAACTTGCACCTGTGTCCCAACAAACTGGCCTGTGAAAAGTATCACCAGAGAAGAGCAGCAGAGAATCTGGGTCTCTGTGCCTGGGAAACCCCTTCTGAGCTGTAGAGATCATGTGCAGAAAAAAAGCACAGCTCTACTTGTAAGGTGAGTCAGCATTCTTGGGTGATTAAGAACTGGTTTGCCAGATGACTTGTATTGATGATAGGTCTGTGTATCTTTTGCATCCTTTCAGGAGAGCGAGTCGGATAGGAGAAATTATTCAGCTAGTGATTGTACAGTAGAAAGGAAAGCCTGGTGACAGTGATGCCTGGTGATTGTGCTGTTTCTGTGACAGCTTGAGGACACAGGCCAGAAGAGATGTTTAACTACTGATGGTATGTTTGGAAAAACTGGACAAGCTTTCTGATACAGAGTTTTCACCAAAAGTGTTGTAATTGATATAAACTCAACAGTTGTTCTCACCTTGCACTTACAGTGGTGACCTGCTGCTTCCACTTTGGACCTGATGGGACTCGTGTGCTTGAAAGCTTGTCCAATTCCCAGCTCTGATCTTTCTAACAAGAGAGATTACCTCCTATATACAAAACTTGTTCAGAAGTGAGGATGGAAATGTCATATTGTGTTCTTCCATGTGCAACTTTCTGCAGAATCCATGAGTCAAATACCTATTTTTTACTATTTCTGAACCCTGCAGATTGCCTTGGTGCTGCACCCCTCCATCCTGCTGCAATGAGTGGAAAGTCCTTGCTCTTGAAGGTCATTCTCCTTGGGGATGGTGGAGTTGGGAAAAGTTCCCTCATGAACCGGTACGTCACCAACAAGTTTGACTCACAAGCTTTCCACACAATTGGTGTGGAGTTCTTAAACCGGGACCTGGAAGTGGATGGACGTTTTGTGACCCTCCAGATTTGGGACACTGCAGGACAGGAGAGATTCAAGAGTCTGCGAACCCCCTTTTACAGGGGAGCAGACTGCTGCCTGCTGACCTTCAGTGTGGATGACCGGCAGAGCTTTGAGAACCTCAGTAACTGGCAGAAGGAGTTTGTCTACTATGCTGATGTGAAGGACCCTGAACACTTCCCATTTGTAGTGCTGGGCAACAAGATAGACAAACTTGAGAGACAAGTGAGCACAGAGGAAGCCCACGCCTGGTGCATGGAAAATGGTAACTACCCATACCTGGAGACTAGCGCCAAGGATGACACCAATGTGGCAGTGGCCTTCGAGGAGGCTGTGCGACAGGTGCTGGCGGTGGAGGAGCAACTAGAACACTGCATGCTGGGCCACACCATTGACCTACACTCCAGCTCCAAATCAGGGTCTTCCTGTTGTTAAGAGTGGCAGCTGCTCAGGAATGTTGCTGGAGCCAGTGACTGGATCGGAATAAGCGCAGGCAGCTCTGGGGCACTCTGAGGAGAGTGGCCACAGGGACAATAGGTGGTTTGCTCGCTGGGGAGTTGCAGCCTCACCATCTGAATTCTGGCTGGAGTTTCAGGCATAGAGCATGTATCTGCAGGAGGGAGCTGTTAGAAGAGCACATGAGCATTGTCCTGCTTCCATCTCTGCCTGTTTTAGCAGGTTTAAAGGACTGGGTTCAAGGCCCTTAAATTCACTAAAGACAGTAGTGATCTGATCTGTACCAAGAACTGCCAGCAGAACAAAGCTGACAGCTCTCTAAACACTCTTTGAAATATTTGAGTCCTGAACTAAAAAAAAAATACTAGACCCACTAAACTCACGACCTTACTGCCAAAGGAAAGTCTGTTCAGCATACTGAATGAAACCTGTTGTAGAGACTCTAGTCCATGTGACTGTGAGAATGCCAAATACTAGAGTGGCTGAGGTGTGTGTTATCTGTTGTTTGGGATAAGTGTGTTGTGTCCTGAGACTGAATTGTGCTGAGAATTGTTAGAGCTCTGATCTGAAGCAACATACGAAGGAGAGATGGACCTGTGTTTGAAAGTGTCAGCATTGCTTCTTCGTAGCTGCCTATTTCTGGTCTGGTTTTCCTCACCTCTGACTTTGTCTTTGTGTGAGTGTTATTTTGTGGAGAGACTCTCTTCTTCTTGTTTAATATGTGTTTCCTTGTCTATTCTGGAGACTCATCACTGGATCTCACTTCGTGTACCTTGAAGCCCGATGGTAGACGGGTGGGATGTCTCCTAGGTGTACAGGTGGTTGGGGTAGTCACACGTAGTCAGCTGCTAAATCCACCCACTTCGTGTGTGGGGCTGGTGACCACTGTGCTTCGTTGGCTAGTTGGTCAGCGTCTTCGGTTGCTTTAGCCCAAATATTCTCATCTGGATGCTGCAACATAGAACCATTCACTTCATTACCTGCTGTGTCAGGTGCAGTGCTGCTGAGCACAGTTAACTCATGCCATTGTCCCGGCCCTTGCTCCCTATTGGGGAACCCAGCACATTTTATCTGTAATTCATGTGACAGGTTTCCTGATAGAGGGTGTCCACTTAGCTGGCCTTTGTTTATGGATGCTGTGTTCAGTCCACTGGGGAGAGAGCTGCAGTGGTTCCACCTCTGTTCAAGGTGGCTGAAAAATGGTTTGGTGAGGCAGGGAACCTTCTACAAAAGGATGCCACGCTTTGCTGATCTCAGCTCCTGCCCCTGCTAGGTGTTAGTTACAAGCTATATGTGTAGCAAAGAGGTGGATGCTTGCTGACTGCTGACGTTATAACCTCATGTCCTGCAACTTCCCATGCAAGCATTTGTCCAGAACTATGACTGCCCATAAGCATATAGGAGTCTGCCACGGGGAGAGCTTCCCCAAATATGTATCCACTAGCTGCTGAATGTTGTTCCCGTTGTGATGGGCTGCTGGATGGTAAATTGTGTAGCTCAAATCGAGCAGCCTCGCTTTATGCTGTGATTTAGAGCAGGGCACTCTGTACCCTTGTGCTGGCTGGTGGCAGCTAATCCCTGTCACTGAGCAGTCTCTGAGCATCCAAGGAGACTCCTCTGGGAGACCTCAGGGTGATCCTGCCCTTCTCTGCAGGGCAGCCACTTGTGGAAGGGACTGAAGCTTTAATGCTGTAGAGGGATCTGATTTTTAAGCATGGCTGAACACTCATGTTCACAGGGATAGATAAGGAGTTCTTGCAGCCTCTGGAAAACCAGATCCCTTGAGGTAAAAGAGAAGGCTCTGCCACTGTAGGTGCAACAGATTTTTACAGGATATTACTGTTTATTTACCAATGTCTGACCTCCCCAGGCCTCTAGATTTTTCTTCAGTTTAACACTGCTTGATATTTCCTTCAAGATCCCAGACTCTGTGACCTGTGGTTCTGATTTATATCTCTGAACAGACATGTTCCCCCAGCGCTGGTTTGCACAGGGGCTCCGAGGTCGGAACAGGCTCAGGCCCTTATGCGCTGCCCATCCCTGCCAGAGGGACCGCTGAGGGAGGTCCCTGAAGGTGATACTGCTGCTTCCCCAGCGTGGATCTCATGGGATCTATGTGAGGACTGGCACCTCCTGTGGGAAAGGGCAGAGACTGAACAAGCTGCAGTGTAGGAGGCAGAAGTGCAGCATGCCGTTTGTAGTAGCCTGGGTGCATGTTAACGCCGATAGCTGAAGCTCAAGAGCCTCATGGTGCACAGGCTATGCAGACAGTATGTATTGCCAGAGGGCACAGCATCTTTTCTTCCTAAGTGACATTGGGTCTTTGACTTTTTAAAAAAAACTATTTTATTAGACATATGTGTTTTAAAAATCCATTTTTTAAAAGTATATATATATTTAAATTGTTTAATTTATTTTAAGTGATACGCACAGTTTCCAAAGGAGCCAGGATTCTGAACTCTTGCAAAGTTCAGTGCCAGCAGCCATCCCCTCCCTGTGTCCACTCATGCTGTTGCGGTTGTTGCTATTGACAGAACTGGAATTGTAAAACCAAGATTCTACTTTTATTTAAGCAAATAAAACATGGATGTATTTGAGGGAATTCAGGAAGTGGCTGCCTCCTTGGTTTATCGAAGTTCAGCTTCTCCTGAGGGATGTGGAACTGGGTTGGTTATAGCATCTGGCAGAGAGAAGTCACTAAGGGATCAAAGGGGTTGGTTATCACTGAATGTACCTGCTAGACCAGTAGTTAAATGTAACTTATTTACCAGCTGAATCCAGTGACTGGTTTTGACTTTTCAAGAGTGTATCAGAAGACACTTTCATAACAGAAATATTCCACATTGCTTCCCTCTGTCACTACTTTTTAATTTGCAGCCTGGGCTCTCAGCAGCAAGCCAGGTACTTTCCTTTGATTTCTCCCTGTGATCTTGGAACTGGTTCCTCGGGCTCCAGGGAGTTGTAACCAGGCATGATTTCCATAGGATGCTGAGACAGAAAACAGCATATGGGGACTGTTTTCTTCCACTGTCCTGCCAGGATGGTCACTCATTTTGGGAGGCTTTCTCTGTGTTTGCAGAGTCTGTGCCTGCTGTTTCTGTTGGCAGAACCTTCTAGTTTATTTTTCTCTCATGTCTGCTTGCCTATCTGTGCTTCTAGAGGCAGCGTAGGTTTTCAAGTCCTTAGAAATCCTGCTTTTTAAATGTGGGCTGGAGTATCTGGGGGCCTCCAGCATCTTACTTTGGTTGTTTCAAAACACAGCTGAAAACAGCCAGCCAACGTGACCTCATGGGAGATGTTCCCAGCCTTGGAGGGGTTCCCCCAGTCTCAGGGGTTGGGTGAGGCTGTCTCATGTCAGCAAGGGTCTTTCTAAAACCATCAGAACTGCTGACTCCTCTGATGTGAGACATTTGTAAGAAATGTGGGGCAGAGGCAGGAGTGGTAGTGAGGCTGTTCCCTCATTCCCCACTTGGCCTCTGCAAGCAATAGTGGAGGGCTCAGTGGGTTTTTTTTCATGGGATGGGGAGAGGATGCATCCCTGGAGGGCAAAGGAGAGTCTCCAAAGGAAAGCCGTGAGCTGCACTGGGTGGAACAGATGCTGTAGCATATCCCTGTGTGCTTGCAAAGGAGGAGGAGTCTTGTGGGGGGCTCTCTTGGTCCCATCCATCCCTCTCTCCCACAGCCCTCTTGAGGATTTTGCTGCTCTGGGCCAAATGGTGCAGCTGTAAGGCTGCACTGCTGCTTAGTGGGCTGAGGAAACTGGAATCTCATGTAGAACCGCCAGCTGAGGAGACCCAAATGGCTGCAGACACCCCGGGGTTGCTCTCTGGGTGGCTGAGGCTGCTCACACGCTGTGTGTTTCCCCAGTGCAGCTCTACCTGACTCTGGAGGCTGGCTCCTCTCAGCAGTGCAGCTGTAAGGAGGTTTATGGGAACACAGTCTTTAGGGACTGCATGTTCTTGCATGTGTTTGAAGGATGAGCAAAAAAAGATTTAGTCTAAAAATTCCCTTTCAGGACCCTCTGAACCTCACTGCAGGCTCCAGTTCTTAACAGGAAGTTTGTGGCAGCTCTAGCGCTGGCAGCTCTGGCACTAGCAGCCCTGGCGCACCCTGCTCTGGAGAAAGGAGCACTCCCTGCTCTGCCAAGGAGGGGTGCAGTGGGAGATGATGGCAGCTCCAACAGTGGTTGCCTGAAGGCCTCAGGTCAGAGTCCCTTGACTCAGAGACTGGGGCCTGGGACAATCTGAGAAGTCAATGAAATGGTGGGTTACCTGCTGAGGCAGTTGCTCAGGCAAAAGCAGTTGGGGAAGGACAGAGATGCCCCTTGACCCCAGTGCTTGCATGGCTGGTGGAGCAGCTTTTTCCTGTTGGCTTCAAGGGCTCTTTTAGAGGCTGGTGCATGTGGCGACGTGTAGATACAGGACCCCTGTCTTCATGAGCAGCCAAGTACAGGATCTGCCTGTGCTGTTGTCAGTCCTTTCCTTGAGGACTAACCACTTGCTATTCCCTCCTTGTCCCTTGGCATCTCTCTACCAGAGCCAAACTGCAGAAAAGGAGGGAGACCAGCTGGGTGCCCAAGAGTTGGCAGGTGAGACCTTCCTCTAGGGCAGAGGGATGGCAGTACCATGCTGTGGCCCTGGCAGGCAGGGCTGCTCGCCAGCTACTGCCCCTGCCAGGGCATTGCTTGTCGCTCGCAGCCTTTTCCTTGCCCTAAGTGAAGCCAGGACAGGACGGGGGAGCTGCTGGTGAGGAGCACCATGAGTGTGCCCTGCCATGGCTGGTGTGCCCCCTGTCCACGCTGCTGTGTCTTAGTGCAGGTGGAGGGATGGAGGGCTGAGCCAGGGCTGTGGGCAGCCTTTGGGTTTGCCTCTGTCACTGCCTCCTTCCCCTGAGCGTTCCTGCTCGTCCTACATAGCCTTTCCCCGGGGCTGAGCCCCACCTCTTGCTAAGACAGCAAGGCGGTGGACTCTGACTGCCTGTGCGGCTTCAGGGGAATTTGCTGTGTAGCTAGGGGCTTGCACACAGGCTTTGAAGGGCAGCATCTGGATGTTTAGGGTAGCTTCTTACTATTCCCTTGCCGGACTGTGCAGGGGTGAGCCCAATGTACATGAAGGCTCTGGGGGAGACTGCAGTTATGTTTTCTGATGCGTGGCTGGTGGGCTGGCTTTGCTTTGGAGGCTCACAGGACACCTGCCTTTGCGGGAAGGGCTTCCCCGAGGCACCCCGGCAGCGCACCGGCAGGCGGGAAGGAGGCGGGGGCCGGGCCGGGGGGCAGCCGGGGCACGGCCCCTCCTTGCAGCGCCAGCCCGGGCAGCTGCCGGTGCGGCCAGCGGCCGCCGGGAGGAGACGGAGGACAGGGGATGCGAGAGCCGGGCTCCCCGCAGCCAAAGGAGGGACCGGGAGGAGCATTTCCCCGCCCTCTTCTTTCCCTGCGCGGGGATGTTTCTGTCTTCACTGTCCCAGGGGCTTGCTTGCCCAGTGTCCCTTGCTAGCAGCAGCACAGGGGTGTCTCCTGGAGTGGCAGGGCGTGGGAGGAAGGGGTGGGAGTCTCCTTGCCTGCTCACCAGCGAGGTGGGACCTCAGCAGCCCATGGGACCTGCCCCAGGGACCTGCCCCAGGGTCCCTTTCTCTGGTCCAGTCTTTGCGGGAGCAGCCTGCAGCCATGTTTCAGCTGCTGATGGGGGAAAGTATTTGATTGCACCAGCTCCCCTCCTTGGAGCTCTCCTGATGGGCCCGTTTACAGACATGTGGTTTGGCAGCAGGCAGGGTTTGTTCCCTGTCCTTTCTGTCAGTTCCTAGAGGGCACTGGGTGCCCAGGGAAGGAACTGTAAGGGGCAGGTCCTGTGTCCCCAGGTGGAGTGGCAGCAGGACGCAGCCAAGGTCACACCCAACAAGAGGCTACCTGTGTCCTTCAGTCCTCGGACTTGCCCTGCATCCTGGCCATACTGGCTGCTCTCACACACTACCTCTTGCTGCTGTCCCCAACCTTTACCCTGGTCAAGGGGCACCAGTCTCTGCCAGGGGAAAGAGATGGTGTTTTGTTCCCTAGCTCGCTCCTGCCCAGCGGCTGATTGTGCACACACAGGGTCCTTTCAGCATGGGGAGACGAGGGTGATGGTATCTGGGAATGCGGGGAACAAAGGGCCCCATTGATGCTCGCTGCAGCCCCACGTGTTTCTGTGAGCTGGGACAAAGCCAGCATGCAGGGACAGCTGTGCACTGAGCTCGGGCAGCAGCAATGCATGAGCTAAAACCTCTCCTGGCCAGACTGCATGGGAAGCCTTGCTGTCTGCCTGGGGCGGGCTGAAGCGAGGGGAGAGAGGGGAAAGTGGGATTTGGGCTAGACTCCCATTTAGGGGGAGCAGTGAGGGTCCTGGCCATGGGTAGCTAACAGGCTGCTGGCTCTGAGCTTTCCCTGCTGCTCAGGGGAACCTAGCTATGCCTGAAATCTGCCTCTCGGGCAGATATGCTACAAAGAGGAAAGAGGAGCGATGCTGGGGTTTGAGCATGGGGCTGGGAGCATCCCTCTGTGGCCTCGTTCCCCAGAGGCTGCTGAACACAGCTTCTGGGGCGAGTTTCCGAGAGAAGCAACATTTGAATCGATACTTTTTGAGTAGATGCTGTGGAAATGTGTATCTAAGGGCAGCATTCGCCTAGTCAGGGGCAGAAAAACACCATTCATTGACCTCCCCACGCACCAGAACTGTGCAAAATGTTAACAGTCCTGCAGCAAATGGCACACAGCCACCCACAAAGTGCACAGACAGGACATGTAGAGCCCTGCGACAGACAAGTCTGCCCTCAGGCCTGAATGAGACCATCGTATTTCACACAGGGCTCTCTGTGAGAATCGCGCATCCTGCATGGCTCTGGACATCCTTGTATCACGCACATTGCCTGATGTGAGCCAGTGAGCTTTGCTTGAGCCGTGCTGAGGTTGTGCTGTAGGTGCTACATTAGGAGACGTGGCAGAGGCTGTCACCACATAGGCTGATTATTAAAGGGCAGCAGCGCATCGCCAGACACGAACAAGTGGCTCCTACGAGACTGCAGCTTTCCTCTAGGTGACTGGAGGAGAAATAGAGGTTTTAGGGGCTCCCCAGCTGGGAGCAAATATTTTGAAACCACGGTTGTAAACCTCATGGCTGGGATTGGGAAGGATGGGTGGGCAGAGTCCTGCGGGGGTTGCTTGCCCACACGTCGGGCTGGTGAGTGCTGCTCCTCTGGGACCTTCTCCTCTGCAGCCTCCCCTTCCCTGCTTTTTTTTGGCTAGGGCAGGGGTGGGGTAGGAAAGCCAGCACAAAAAATGGATGGACAGACATATATATCTTGTTCAGAATGTTCTTAATTTTAATTTATTTTCTTTAATTTTTATAAAATACATCTTGTAAGATAAGTCTCTAAAAACTTGCTCTTTTTTATTGCTTGTTAACAAGTGGAAGTTCTAGATCAGAAATGAAGGAAACACTTTCAGTTGATTAACACTCTTTCTGCATGTGTGTGTGTGTGTGTGCACATCTGTGCGCATGTGTGTGTGTTTGGGGTCTGGGGATAAGGGTGGGAAGGAGGATCTGGTTATTTTTTGTTAAATGGGTATCAAAAAAAATCCAGCAAATCCCCAAGAGAGATAGCATCGATGTGAATTTCCAGATCTTGACTGGTTTCTCCCCACCCTGCTGTCCCTCCTGGCATCTTCCCCCTCCCCAGCCTGTGTGCGTTGGTAGCCTGGCCAACCTGTTTCAGCATTCCCAGCAGCAAGGATCCTTTGAATGCTCTGGTCAGCAGATCTGCTCCTTTATCCTTGCCCCTGCTGAAAACGGCACTTAAAAAAATACAATAATACAGACAAAAAAAAATCCATACAAGATGGAGCTACAGTCTGCCACTGAAAGTAGTTTCTCCAATAAATAAATACAGAGCTTAGCATTAAGAAGAGGCAGGAAAGAGCAAAACAAAATACCAGTTGGCAGGGAGGACTGGAAACACCTTTGATAGGTCTGTCTGGACCCATGCTACCCAGCCAGAGGGCTTTCTCCCAGCTGCCACGGAGAGCGATCATGGGGGAGAGGTTGTCTCCACCAAACCCCTCACCCCACTGCCCTCCTCCATGGGAAAAGACTGAACTGGCACCAGAAAGGATCTGGTTTGGAGAAATGGGCTGTGTTTCCACTGAGTGACCCCCAAACCGCCGCCTTGCCTTCTCTCCTCAACTCCTGCAAGGGTTGTGGCTGAAAGTGAGAAGCTGCCAGTCCCTCCCACCCTGGCAGGTGCAAGACAGTTGTTCTGACTTGCAGGAAACATGGGAAAAAAAGTGACAGGAAGAAGGGAACAGAACAAGGAGAAGTTATGTTTGACACAGGTGAGAAACAAATCAAGCAAAGGTTAGAGAAGCAGATGTCACCCCAGAGAAGAGCACCATTGTGAAGGGACAAGAGCGTGCGGTGAGCGCAGCGCTTGCAGGGCAGGGCGGGTGAAGGCGTGCAGTCCAGAGGGTCATCACCTGCCTACAGAGGGATGGCTCTGCCTCTACACTCCCAGGGCACAGTGCAGAGATGTCCCCTCTTGATCAAACCTATCTGCTGCCTCTCTGCTGCCTGGAGTGTAAAGCCAGGAGTCCCCCTTGTCTACAGAGACACCAAACTCCTTTAGGCTGTGATAGGGGCAGCTGGGTTAGGGCTTTATCAGCATTGGGGTCAGCGCTCTCTTCTCCGCAACGGGAAGATCCTTGCCCTAAACTCCCTTTGCCTTGGCTGCAACAGGCAGTTTGGGGTAAATTAATCTTTCTTTGCTAAGGGAAAAAAAACATCCTTCTCTTATTCTCCATCCACGGGTGGTGACAGCAGACAGCTCCAGGAGAGTCTCTAGCAATGGTACTCAGACTGGGCCAACTTCCTTTTCTCTCTAGGTAGCCTCTTGCTACTAATGGAACAATCTACATGTATTTCCTCCTCCCAGGAGCATGAAGGCTTTGCTCACCCCTAGGCAACATCAAAACACTGGAGTAAGTCCCTCCTCTTCTCTGGCTAGTTTTGATGGGCTTGGCCCTGGAGCGAACCAGTTACAGATGAGCAGAGAGAGAAAAGTGCATGAAGAGGTGTCCATTGGTGGGAAGCTCTCCTTCCTGGTCACGCTCAGCACGATGGATGTGAGGAAGGAAGAGGAGAGGAGTCAGCAGCGAAGACAGAGTTAACGCAGGAGACCTGGTGTCAGGTGGCTGCAGTGTTAAAGCCTCGAGGTTAGAGAAAAGAGGGGCGTTTGGTCTGGCTGGGCTCCACTGTGTGGGCTAGAACTTGGTGCCTCGGCCCATCAGCTTGAGGACAGCAAAGTTGTAGGTGGCGGCGATCATGAAGGTGAGCTGTGGGTAGGAAGAGAGTGAGCAAGGGGTGAGGAGGAGAAACGAAACTCCCGTGGATGAGGAGGGCAAGCAGGGTGGGACTCCTCACCAGGGTACACCCAAGGTGGCATCCCTGAGCCCAGCACCCCAACCCTGTGGCTCCACTGCACCAGCAGGACACCACAGTGTCTTGTCACTGGTGTAAAGCAAGAGGAGACCCAGGTAAAGGCAGGGGACTGAGTGCACAGGCAGCAGGAGCTCTCCCCCGTGGTCTCCTGAAGCCTCTCCAGATCCCCTCCAGTAGCCACCTCTTCCTCCTTATGGCCTGAATTCTGGCACTTACGTGCCAGAAAATGACATGAGCACAGGCTCTGTCACATCCATGCCCACCATCTCCATTGTCCTCTGCCACCACACCTTCTCTGGGCAGAGAACAGCCAGGCAGGAGGAGCATCAACTCACCAGTGAGACCAGCGTGGCAGCCGCCCCCACAAACGCTGCGATAAAGAGGTGGAAAGTCATCTGGAACTGCAAGGGAAGAGAGGGTGAGCTCCCAGGGTCCTGCATGCCAGCCGGGGAGGCCAGTGCTGAGGCCACCCACTGAGGGGTGTGCACAGGGGTGAGGGGAGTTGCTCACCTCGCTGGTTTTGCAGATGGAGAGCAGGTTGGAGCCACAAACCTTGCCAGGGAATGCATTCCAGGGCAGGACTCCTGGTGAGGCATGAGGAGCTGGGTGAGCTGGGCATGGCCACCAGCTGGCCGCCTTGCACAGCCTCCTGCAGCCACATATGTCATGCACACCCCAGTGTTTTGGGGCTCTTCAGCACTTGCCGCTGCTTTATCCTATCCTTATCCAACTGGACCCTCTCCTCCATCCCCTCTCCTCCATCCTGAGCCTTGGCCACTGGGTGGCAAACCCAGCACTCACCATACATCCTGGCGTCCGCACACAGGGTGCCGATGCTGGCTGAGGTCTTGCTGGGGTTGGCAATGGACTGGCAGGTGGTCCAAGTGTTAAAGTAGATGTAAACAGGCACCGCGGAGCAGGCGAAGACCAGGAGCCAGATGATGGTCAGGACATAGGTAATGCCCACAAACTGCAAGGGGCAGGACAAGCCGGGGCAGAGCCATGATTACCTAATGGCCAGGGACACGGACAGGGGAGCAGGAGAGTCCCAGGCAGGAGAGGGCGCGGGGCAGCCAGGGGACGGAGATGCTGCCTCCATCCAGCTCTGCACCACCTGCCAAACCCAAGGCATCCCCAAGAAGCCAGCACAGAGCAGCAGCCTGTGCCCACAGCCCTAGGCTTGTGGCCGGCTATGTGTGCATGGAGGTGACCAGTGTCAGCAGCAGGATGACTGACACGTCCTGCTTGCAAGGGGGAGATAACCAAGGCCGTGGCCAAGCAGGGTTTGGCCTCTGTGGGAGGGCAGCTGCAAAACCCTCCTTGGTGTGCAAATGTGGCTCTCCTGCCCTCCCTCTGCAGTACCACCCCCACCAACCCCCGAGGGAACCGCAGCCATCCCCCTCTGCTCTCCCAGGCCACGGGCTCCCCTTGCCAGCACTTTGTCATGGTCCCCAAGCACAGCAGAGACAGCCCTGGAGGCACCGGGTGCTGGAAAGCCTTGGGCTGGCAGCGCTGCGGGGATGCTCATGGCTCTCCCCAGTGATGTTCAAACATGAAGCGGTTTCATTAAATGTGGCCATTTGGGCTGTTTTGGTCCCCAGGGGCCGTGGCAGGCCTGGGGGAGGGAGGCCAGGCTGCGATTCCCTTTGGGATACCCCGAAACCCGGACGGCTGCAGCCTCCTGCCTTGCGGCCACGCCAAGCATGGCAAACCCGCTGCGGGCGCGCGAAGGGGTGCCAAACCCCGGTTAAGATCACCTTGTCAGGATGTCCTAGCCACTTTCCCAAACACTGACACACCCGCTGCAACGAGTGAGCTCGCTGGGGGCCTCGCGCTCCCCTCCCTTTCGGGCCCCCGGTTACCGTTGCGCTGAGGCCCTTGCCGCAGATGGTGGTCTTGTAGTCCCCAAAGATTTGCCGGACGGCGCCGGTGGTGTAGAAGCCTTCAGCCAGCAGCAGGGCTCCGTAGAGGAAGAAGAAGGAGGCCGTGCCGTAGATGACATACTGAAAAGTGTGGATGCTGCCAGAGAGAGGAGCGGGCAGGGGTGCTCAGGCGCCAGGGCAGTGCCAGGGAGCTCAGCCCCATCTGCAGCACGGCCGGGGCAGCCTGGCTGCCGTGACTTGCCCTCCCCGTGCTACCCCAGGAGCACCGAAACAGGGTGAAGCCGTGGCGAGCAAGGCTGTGGGCCACTGCTGGCTACTCTGCGCCCTCCATACCTACCCGGTGCAGAGGTCCAGCACTAACCATGGCACCTACTGAGGGTCAGATAAAAACAGGTGTGAAATGGAAACCAGTGGCCGCTGGACCCTGCCACGCAGCTGTGGCATCTGCACACGGCAAACGCAGCCTGGGGTCTCCATGGTGCCCAGGTGACAGCGTTACTCTGGCCAGCCCAGCCAGACACCTCCTGGCACAGAGCAAGATGGAGACACGAGGGGCCCACCACAGCAGGGTACTTACACATCAATGAGATACTCGTAGTCCTGGTAGTTTTTGGAGAAGTAGGTCTCAATGAGCTGCTCGGTGCCTGTGAGGGCTTCATGCCCACAGCCACAAAACAGCGCTACCCCAAAGAAGCACAAGCCAGTGGCAACCAGCGAAGCAAAGGGTGCCCCAATGAGACATCTGGCGCAGCACTCGAGCAAACCTAGGGAGAAGAGAGGTGATGTGGGACGCAACTGCCAGGACAGTGAGCATGCAGTTCAGGAGCAGGCAAGCACAGAAAGAAGAAGGTGCCTGGTGGGAGGAGAGAAGCAGACTGATGGAAAACACAGAAACTATTCGTTGCAGTGCTGGAGAGCGAAACCCAGCAGCTTCCCTGAGAGCTCTCTGAGCATCTGGGCAGCATTGCACCCAAGCATGCCCAGGGATGGGGTGACAGCAGCGTGGGGCACAGGGGCCCTAAGGCAGCCCCTGGGTTTGAGGTGGATGGGGAGCCGAGGCGAGCCGACTGTGCTGACCCAGCGAAACAAGATGGAAATACGAGGCAATGTAGCATAATGCCAGTGGGACCCAGTAAACAAGCTGCTAATGGGCCCCCCACTGCCGGCACAGCCCAGCTGCAGGCAACAGCGATGCCGGCTGCCTGCATTTTTCTTTTGCCTTTGAAGATGGAGGGAAACCCAGCAGTTCCACAGAGACAAGCCCCAGTGGAGACCCAGCAGCGTGGCCCAGCCTTGGGGCAGCGTGGGAGGCACTGGCACACACCCCGAGAACCCTGGGCTTCCAGGGGGCATGCTGGGGTGCAGTCGTCCCCTCTCCTGACACCCTGTGGGCAGCTCGGGCCCCAGCAGCCCCATTATGTGGGCAGATGTGGTTGTGGAGAGGAGCCCTGTTAGTTGCCCAAACATCAGCACTTGGGTAATTTAGTCCTCCAGGACAGATATTTGCCAACAGGACACGTGTACCTGTGTGTGGGTAGGGAAAGTGAGGGCATATGCCAGCGCGCTGTTTGGATTGCCTAAATTCTGGATTTTTTTCAGCAGTGGGGCCATGGGCACCTGCTCCTTCTGCACATCAGGGCTCTAATGTGCAGGATAGTTAGCTCAGGTTCCCGACAGGCTGGGTTTGGAGGTGCTCAGCCAGCAGCTCTCCTGCCCAGTTTGGGGGTGGGCAGCCAGGTGGGTTTGCACCCACCAGCATCTGGCCCAGAGTGTCAGTTTGCCTCCAGCTAAGCTGCAATAACCTGATGCCATGGCTGTGCAACACCTCTGCGCAAGGAAGCTGCTCCCCTTCCCCAAGATGTGGGCTCCAACACCCCACTGTCCTGGGCATGGCAGCTGCCTGGGCACATCCCATCTGGGCATAGCATTTGTGCCTTGAATGCCAAAAAGGCAGCAGTGTTCCCAAACCCACACTCCCTCCATGGGTCCCACAGTCCTTATCTCCTCCCTCTAAGGACAAGAAAGCTGTGGGGTTCTGGCCAGCAGCGCCCCCCCACACAGACACTGGGAGCAAGGTCGCGCAGTGGCACCAAGGACAATGGCAGATTGTCCTGGCACTGACACCCCGGTGGCTGTCCCATGCCAAGAGCAAACAGGGAACAAAGGCAATGCTATGGGGGAGTGCTGGGACCCCTCCCACTTGTTTGCCTTGGATGCAGCAGGTCCAGGGAGGGTCCCACTCCTCCTGGCCAGTGCTGTTCCCGAACCTCACTGGCACTGTCGGAGTGGCCCTGTACATCCAGTGGGGTGCTGGGCCAAACACACCTTTTTTTAAAATTATTTTTGGCCACCTGGGAAATGGCATGGCGGCTGCTCAGGGATGGGGCACAGTGAATGGCCCCGTTCCCAGGGGCTGCAGGTCCCGGAGTACAGCAGCTCTGGCCCCTCAGGCTTTGGGAATCTGTGCTGGGGAAGCCTGGGGAGGGGAAGGGAGGAGAGAAAGAGCCCTTGTGCTGCACAATCCCAGGCCTTGTACCCGAGCTCAGCTGCTGCCGGAGCCAAACTGCAGATAGGAGGAGGAGGCGGCAGGGTGCTGGCAGCCCATGGCACCCTTGGGAACAGAGCACCCTGGTGCCCTGGGCAGGGTATGCCAGGAAGTATTAGCTCTGGTCTATCAGTAGGGAAACAGAGGCACAAGGAGTGCCCTCGTTTCCCGAGGCTGAAGGCATACAAGTGGCATGAGCTGGGGCAGGTGTCAGCACCCTGCCTGGACCTCCCAGCTCCCGCCAGCCCCAGGCAGGTGCTCTCATCTCTCCAGCCTGTGTGGCAAGGGCTTGGATGGGATCGGCTGTGGGGGTGGCATCTGGCCCCACACAGTGCATGAGCACATGAGGACAGAAAACCACTTTGAGAAAGAAAACGCTGTCCCTGTCATGCCAAGGCATCCTCCCCAGCAGCTCCCATGGCTGGTGTGGCTACACCAGGGCCACCAGGACCTGTCCGGTGCCAGAAGATAGTTTCAGGGGACTCCGCTCAGGGACAGGGTCGCCAGAGCCACCAGCGATAGTTCTCTGGGTGTCCGCCACCCTCACCCCTTACTCACCCATGGCGCTGGACTTGGTCAACTCCCCCGACCGCCTGCTTGGCTGCTTTGGTGCTGTCTGCTGGAGCCCTCGCCTGCCCGGCGGTCCCTCGCCCTGTATTTCCCCCTCTGGGTGCCTGTCACACTCTCCAGCAAAGAAAAGGGCTCTCTGAGTGACAGCCACCCCCCTTAAAGAGACAGGACCCCGCCCTCCCACCTCCCCCAGCAGCACCCCTTGGCTGCCAGCTCCTGCGTGCCCGACAGCTGCGTGGGCAGAGCCGCCCCACTGCCCCGCTCAGGGCTTTCTGGGGAAAAGGCTTTTGCAAAAGAAAGAGAGCCTCTTGCAGGGTGGTGGTGGTTCATGGTTCCCGTTGTTGGTGGATCTGGGACCCCCCTGGGCCCGGCCAGGCTGTGTTTGCCTCTGCGTGCCTGCTGCGGCGGTGTGGGAGCCAGCTCCACAGGACAGCAGTGACACCTCTGTCATCTCTCTGACTCCCCAGCACCTGCCAGTGGGAAAGAGGGGTCCCCTGTCCCAGGGACCTGCTTTCAGCCTTGGGGGCTCAGCTGGGAGCTTTCCCCTTTTGATGGGAATTGCACGTTCCCCAGCCCCGTGGCTCCCATGGGGGAACGGTGCCTGGGTGGGCACAGCCGTGGGGTATGGCTTGGGGCTGCAGCAGGTGGAAACAGCTCCCGTGGGTGCTCCTGCTCCCATGGGTGCCCCCAGGTGCTGCAGCTGCAGAGCCAGCACAGGGCCAGGGAAGCCTGCAGAGGGCAACCAGCCCCTTCCTGCTGGACACGGGGTGTACAAAGCTCCACTGTGTCCCTCAATACCCCACTTTGTGCCAGGCAGAGAGGTGGTAGGGCCTGGCTCTCCCTGGGGCTGGGGACATTGGCGGGCTGGGAGGGTCCCTGGGCTGCAGCAGGGTAGGAGCAGTGTGGGCCACTGTGTGGCTACAGTCACCTTGTAATGGCCGTGGGAGGGTGACAGCCTTGCAACATAACATCCCTTTGGAAATAACTCATGATTCCTATATCCACTAGAAATCAGCAGGGCCCAGCCTGCACCCCAGGGCAATATAGGGGGGACCCATGGCCACCAGGAGGAAAAAAAATGACATAACCCCCCCCCCATAAATATAACATATAAACTATAAAAAAAAATAAAAAAAATATTATATTGGCAAAAAAATATAAGCCCTTATTTTTCTTTTCATATAAATTCTAGTCTTCCTGACTCTGCAATTTCTGAACACCCTGGGGGGGAAGCATCAGCTTTTGTCCTTCAGGGAGAAGGTGGGCACTTAAGAGGGACTGTGGTGTTCTGCACAAAAAGTGGCTTAAAATTCTTGGTGATCTGGCACTTTTTCCTGGGATGGAAAACCCTCGGCTCTGCTGCTACCATCACCTTCTGGCAGTAGGGACCAGCCCATCTCCCAGCAGTGATCCTGCCGGTGCTCCAGAGCAGAGCTGCAAAACAGGGAGACAGGGAAAAGGTGGAAATCCCTTCCCTAGATTTCTAAGGCTTGAAGGAGAAGAAAGCACGCAGGAAAGTGGTTGGGGTTGCCTTTCGTCCACCAGCACAGTGGGTACCCTGCGCCAAGCAGCTGGGTGGGCAACCAACAGTGCACCCCAAACATCACACCTTCTGCCTGCACTTGTGGGGACAGAGCCCCAGGGGTATGTGTGGCCACAGGGATGCTGGAACGGCCTTCTTGTATCCCGTTCCCTTTGTCTTTTTGAGATGTTGTGAGAGCCTCTGTTGCAAATCCTCAGTGTGCAACCACACGCTTCCACATACTTGGAGCAATCCTGCAGCTCAGTGCCGTCCTGAATGAGGCCCTGAGGGCCGTATGCAGCTGCAGGGAGCCTGCCACCCCACATAAAACTTTCCTTATCAGCTTGTCCCTGCCAGAGAAAATGCTGCTGTTTGTCAGGCAGAGGAGGAAAGACGCATCCCTGTCTGCTAGCCAGGGGAGGGCCATGCCAGGCTGGTAAAAATAAACATGCTTATAAATCAATCTGGGTCACTTTGCAATTTGTTCTGACCCTTGGGCAGTAGCCAGTTATGTCCAAAACCACACCCCACAGGGTAATTAAGGGCGTAGCTACCTGCACTCATTAATAGAGCCCTGGACTGTGACGCTGCCCCTTGTGAGGCATGCCGGGGCTAGACACAGGGAGGGCTTCCCTTCCCCAGCCAGCTGCAGTCTCCACCGAACACTGGACCAAAATGGAGTATTTGGAGGAAAACACACACATACATTTCTAAATACACACCACTGCATGGTAAGGCCTCTCTTGGATGCTTGTGGGTTTTTCTCTTCTGTCCTCGGTGCTTCACAGCTGCAGCTCAGACTCACTGGGGCACAGGGAAGGCAAGTTTGGGGCTGGAAGGACAAGCAGGTGACAGCAATGGCAAAGGGAGAGCCACACGTGCACCGCCATCTGCACTGCTCCACCACATTAGGGCAAAGAAGCGAGATGGGAAAGCAAGCAGGAGCATATGGGACAGACGACCAAAGCATCCTCCCTGTCCTCGTCCCCATATGCAACCACCTCATCCATGATCACTGCAGACAGCCTGTCACACCTGCTCCCATCATGCTGATGGCATGGGACAGCCTTCTGCTTGCCCTGGCCCCCCCAGCACACACCAGGCATGCTGGACATGCGGGCAGCCCTCCTGGGGGCAAGCTGGGAGGCAGAAGGGAGGTCAGTCTCAACAAGGGCAAGCTGGGAAGAGGTTTCCTGCTTGCTCCCGGCTGCTACAGCCCTGCAGTTTCAGGGCGGACTTTTTCCCCCTCTAATTTATTTGCTTATGTCCCTGTGGGCTCATTTTCTGCACTGCCCTGGGCACAGGACTGGGTTTTCAAAGACACATGGTGGCCAAAATCACACACTTCAGTGGGTGCTGGCCCTGCAAAACACAGAAAGCCCCTCCACCCTGCACCCCCAAAATGCAGGCACAGCCCCGATACACCCAAGAGGAGCTGGCGATGGCACATGCAGCACCCTTATCCATTATACATGGGTCAGCGGGAGAAATCCTGGTGCATCTTGTCACAGCTGAGAACCTTGCTGCTATTTTTAGGCAACCACTTCCCCAGCCAGGCTGAATTTCTCGTTATCTGCTGATGATTTTACCTGTCCTTCTTCATGTGCCTCCATGCCTTGGTTCACCCATGAGAGGGGCAAAAACATCCCCGACAGGGAAACCAAGATATGTCCTGCTATCAAGTGCCACAGGGCAGCTCTGCAGCCGGGGTGAGCCAGGCAGCTGCCCGAAGCAGTCAGGGAGGACCAGGGATTTTCCCGCTGTACAAAGTCTCCTGCTCTCCCAGGCAGCCCCATCCAAGCAGGGAGGAGACAGTGACCGCGGGAAGGTCGTGGTGGCAGCAGCAACATCTGTCCAGCTGACTCCTCCCGGTGGTGCCAAGGACTGGCTGGAGCCAGCACCGCTCGCCGCTGCCCGAGCCTGGCTGCACTCACTGTCCTATTTGTATTCCTGGGCTGTTGCAAGGCTGCAAAATGTGCTAATAAAAAATAAATTAAATTAAAAAAAAAAAAAGAAGGTGGCAGAGGCTGTCAGAGGACTGGGGAGATATGTCGAAGGGCAGATGGACAGGCCAGTGTCGTGGGATGACAGAGGAAGGGCAGGGGCTGTGCAGCAGAGTAGCAGATTAAACCTTCACCAGACTCAGTCAAGGGCTGTGCAGTGGGTACCAGCCTTGGGCATGGGGGTTGACAGCAGTGGGACCCCACACCCTGAGCCCCTCAGGGATGCTCCAAGGCTCTCAGGAACCCCCAGTAGTCAGGGCAACAAAGTCCTGCTGGACAACCTGGGGGCAGAGCCCTCCTCCCTGGCATGAGCGCCCATCTCCTGCCTGCATCAGCTGCCAGACTTCATCTGGGACCACAGTGGCAGCCACGGAGGTGCCAGGCAACTGAGATTACACTGAGCTGAGTTCACTTCCCCAACTAGACACTGTTTAGAGAAGTGTCTGACTGATGTTTCACCCTGCAAGAGCCTGATTTTTTAAAAAATACCAACTTTTAAAAATTTGCAAGGTCTTGTCCAGCCCATGCGCTGTGCCAGGCTCGCTGGTGTAGGAGGAGCTGTGAGCCTGG